>JAVTVY010012299.1:0-50138 GCA_036873755.1 Hanleya hanleyi
AAGCTGTGTGTAGACCAATAGAACAGACAAAAAGCTGATCACTTTACTATTATTATGGCTAGACAATAAATTGACAGCTTGGCAATATTGTTTACTAATCAAGCAGGATTCTTACCTATATGCTCACCGGAAATTAGTTTCTTCCACGTATAGTCCTGCTGGATAGGGATATGGGACTTTCTTGCACAATCATATGTTTATTGGTTAGAATCTTACAACAAAACATAAACATAACGAAGAAATATGTGGATATGCGAATAATATTATCCGGAGAAAAGGCGGTCATTCCTCTAGTTTCAATATGTCCATGGAGCAAACAAACCTGCAATGTGGAATAAAAGTGCGTTAAGTTGACCATAATAAATAAAACACCGATAATCAAATATTTGGATCTGTTTCGATAAAGTCTCAAATAAAAGATTGGTTGTCAAAAAATACATCTGTCTCAGCGCATTGCCGAGAAATTCCCTTCAATCTAAAACATTAAAAATGCTTGAATGAAGGCTCAATGGAAATTCACACCTCCACTTTCTCTCAAGTAGCGATGTTCAAATATCAGGGTCACCAAATATTCTCCCGTGACAATTCTTTTTCATGGCACCCATCAAAGTATAGCTCTAGAAACTTTCTGGATAATTTTAATGTATTCGACTTGTGAATTGAAGGATCGTGAATATAGCGTTTTCCTCTCTGATCCGGTATATCGCCATGAACGTTTCGACAGACACGTGTTCTACACCGGTCTTTATTTTCTCGCCATGCGGGAGCAGTCCTGTGTCGACTTTTCTATGCTGGGGATAAACCGCAGTCGAAATGGAAGGCCACGTGCGTGTACGCGTGTGCTCCTTGACCGTACACAAGCTGGGGTTTTTTTTCAGACAGACCCGTAGAATAAATTGCGATATTTCTAAAATATTAAAGCTAAACGCGCGTGTTGATTTTCCCTATGGACTGCAATACAGTACACAGGCCCAATAACATATTAGAAACCTTTCCATTTTTTGGTTTATTTAACGTGAAACAGGGTCGATTTGCCGAGAATTTTCGGCGATATACCGACATTAGTTGTTTTTTTTATCAATTTCCTTGAAAACGCATTCATAAAATAAAATATTTAAATACATTTTTTATCTCGAGTATTATAGGATCATGAAAATATAAATATCATTTCTGTCTCTTCAGCTCTTTTCATGTTATATTTATTGGGAAAAGTGTAACACGATTTGCCAGTGAGGTATTAAAACGTGCTCTGAAGTGGGCGAATTTCAGTGGAATTCCCCGCAAATCGTGTAAACATTACAAGAAAACCGCTGAAGATACAAAAATCATATAATAGTTTCATGGTCCCATAATACTCGCGATGAAAAATATTTATTTAGATTTCTATTGCATCCATGCGTTTTCAAGGAAAGGGATCAAAACCTAGTGTCGGCATTATGGCGAAAATTTCCAGGCAAATCAACACCATTTTTCCACGGTAGACTTCCGTATCGCCCTGAATAACAAGGAAATATTTATCAACCTAAATATTTTTGAAACGGGTATTTCTTTAAGTTAAATAATAACTGAACATAATTCAGATCAGTAAGATATCGGCAGAGTTATCTGCTGATTACCTTTTCCGGCCTATTCAAAGAAATTTTTTACACCGTGCATACATGGGGAGGGTGTTATTAAACCATTCAGTTTTATTTGCGTACGTGACACTTCCATTATCACAGCTAGATGGTTGTCATTTTCATAGAAATTTTTTGCACACAAACAGCGACTTCTCGTAATCAAACCTTTAAAACAAACGCGGAAGGCGATTAAAAGTGTAATTTATTTCCCCTGACTGTGTTAAACCCGTTTTCACATTCGCTGATAGCGCTATATTTTGTTACACATGTACGCAGTTGAGAGCTAAGGCACGGCCTGTTCACCCAGTGTGTATTTATGCGCAGCTTAACACGTGCGATCGTCTTTTGTCAGTGTCTTCCAAACGACGACGTTTTCTTCCGAACGACAGCGGTACCTTCGGCCGTCTCCGGTGATGGTTTTTTTGATCGTTTGCTACACAAAAAAACGATGGTGCAAACGATGGGTGTAGTAGCTGAGCGTTTTTTTCCATCGTTTAAAACGTCTCAACAGCAAACGCTGGTTGGATACCGTCCCTAACCTCCCGAGCATAGGATCATGCGGAAATTCAAAATAACGTCCATGTGGGGTACCAAAAAAGTTATGTTTTCGTCATTTTTCTTCAAAATTACTGCTTTATCGGAGAGAAAAGAGGACAAACACTATTTTATTTCACATCGGATTAATATCTACTAATATCATGCAGTTTTTGCGGAGAAATTACATAAATGAAAAAATTCGAAAAATCGACCAAATTAAAATGACGACACTGTGGCATCATCAATGCGACTATCTTGGATTTTTTTACATTGTTTGGTAGCGCTTAACCCAAGGATATAGTTTGATAAGTTTCAGGCTTCTAGCTCAAGGGTTATTGACGGGGCGACTTGAGGAATGAAGCTGATCCATGTCGTTCATTCTTTATATATATTTCTACACAGGGAAAGTCGATAAGGATTGTGGGAATGTATTGTAGTGACATAACACATGTAGACACCGGTCATGCTGGAATATACCAATAGTTCACTTCCGTGTGGTGAGGGTTATAGTGTAGTTGACTTCCGTGTGATGAGGGTTACAGTATAGATGACTTTCGTGTGATGAGGGTTACAGTATAGATGACTTTCGTGTGATGAGGGTTACAGTATAGATGACTTCCGTGTGATGAGGGTTACAGTATAGATGACTTCCGTGTGATGAGGGTTACAGTATAGATGACTTCCGTGTGATGAGGGTACAGTATAGATGACTTTCGTGTGATGAGGGTTACAGTATAGATGACTTCCGTGTAATGAGGGTTACAGTATAGATGACTTCCGTGTAATGATGATTTATATCGTTGCTGTTTGCGAATAAATATGTCAACGAGTCAACAGACCATCCTCGATGGAATTGTGCCCTATCAAACTTTGCAAGGACATGCATCCAAGACAGCCAAATTTGTTGTGAAATTCCCCAACAGCCCTCTTCACTTGCTAACCTTTTGAGAATCTATCCAGCCTCGTGCCACACGATGTCTCTTAGTAAAGAATGTTATAACGCGCCATCCAATTCGGAGTCCAGTTGTTCCTCTAGGGATAGGTGCTTCCTGTTCAGCATTGGGACTAAATTATGCCGACTCCATCAGCAGCATCATGGTCCTCCACAGATTCTTGGAGCATTCTTCTCCTACTCTTGACTCGTCTCTGGAACTACAGTCTGACTCTGCCGTGGAACTACAGACTGACTCTTCCCTGGAGCCACAACCTGACCCTGCCCTGGAACCACAGTCTGACTCTTCCATGGAACCAGAATCTCGGCGAACGCTTTAATCATTCTGCCAAATTGTCAAAATCATGATGCACAGTTTCGAATGTCGTCTTCAAGTTGACTTGTACCTTTACCGGCTATGATGGATGACTTAAACAGAGGATTCGATATCATGATGGGATCTCAGTGATATGGTCATCCACGTTTATCAAGTAGCGCGATCAAAATAACCACCTACTCAGTGATTTAACGGTATAACTTTCACAAATTCTGTACCGGGTACTTCCAGATACCTATTCTCGAAAATTGCTTGGCATTTGCCATAGTAGTAGATGATTCTCTCCAGACTGGGCTCTTCATTTCCTTCGAGGCTCCGTACACTGTAAATAAATCGGACGCCGACGTGTTCTGAGGGTGTTGAAGATTGAATACCCGTGTTAAAATTATGAACACTTATGTTAGAGTTTAGAGTACTTTGTTCAAACTTTGAATGCGTGTGTTAAAAAAATGAACAAATGCGTTCACAGTGCATTCTGCATTTGAATACCTGCGTTAATGGTTTGAATGCAAAGTTCAAAACTGAACATGGAAGTTAACAACTTGAACACAATTACGCGTTCAATAAGTGTTACAATTTAGGCGTTCAATAATTGAACACCTCATTTTACAGTGTGGTAATTTGTATATCCATATGTTGTTCTGCTGCAGTTGGCAACAACTTCGAAATTGGGTGCTTCGTTCGTGCAAAATCAATAACGAATCTATTATGTTTGGGCTACCGTTGACATACAAATTATTTAATCATTTAATTTCAATAACCCAGCAGTATATGCATAATTGTAGATTCTCTCGTGTCCTGGCACATGTAGGCATCGTTGTGATATGACAGAAACATAGTTGAAAACGGCGTTAAACCCTACTCACTCACTTCTTCAACACCAGATCAATTTTACTGACCGATTTTCCACCAACTGAAAATATTATTATTAATACACTTTTGGTATAGAACAAATGTACATGTACGAATGTGATATGAATGACAAAATATTTAGAAAGAAATGGAATGCACTGGAAGTAATTATGGAGAATGAAGTTGGTAAATAAATCGGTTAGATTACGAATCTTATGACCCGAGTACCACCTATATATATATATATATATATCGATTTTCTATGTAGTCTTTCTTGTTTGTATGTTTTTTGTGTGTCTTTATTTGTCATTTCAATTTGTCTCAACGATGTATAGCTGATAACAGTTTTACATGTATGAGTTGTCTCAGTTTTGACGAGGTTTTTATAATAATATACAAATTAACGATATGTAAACAAAACTTGATTTTTGTTCTAATTTTCAAACTTTATCCATTGCGAGTTTATTAGCAATAATTAAATTCACATTGCAATCTTGAATATTGTTCACTTCCTTCATCTCATTTTTATGTATCACAAAACGAACCACTGCAAAAAGGATGCTATTTAACCCAACAAAGTGCAGCTAGTTTGGGCAAATTTCGCAAATAGCAGCCTTTGCATTATGGTGGAATCGATGGATGATGTTATACCAAACGGAGGAAATCTTACATTGTTTGTCTTCAAAATAACTGGTCATCCTTTACCTTACGTCCAATTTGAAGGACTTGACCGGCAAGGAACTTAATTAAGGCAGTATTTCAGTTCACCACTGATATTTCAGGTAAAACATCACGTTATGGAACGACAAAATTGGTATGAATATTTTGAACGTGGAAATCTTCTATCATTGCTCGTTAATATTTGCGGAATCTTCATTCATCCCGAACACATTTTGCTGTACTTGTGATAGTGGCAA
The DNA here is from genome assembly GCA_036873755.1 of Hanleya hanleyi. Classification (NCBI taxonomy): domain Eukaryota; kingdom Metazoa; phylum Mollusca; class Polyplacophora; order Lepidopleurida; family Hanleyidae; genus Hanleya; species Hanleya hanleyi. The sequence continues at coordinate 5,194 of JAVTVY010012299.1, forward strand.
TTTAAAAAGAGATATCCTGAAGAAGCTTGGCGCCCACCATTGTCCGATAATTGTAAGCTAATGGCAAGAGGATCTTTTTGTCCATTGTTACTAAGAAAAACGATTTGTAATTTTGTATGCAGAATTTCGAATTTGAGTGAAAAAGATCGAAAAAGGGACACTGGAAAACATCAAGATATTATCTTCATAAGTTTCAGGAGTTTCAAGATTACAAGAAACTGCTTAATGTCGGTTGTTATAGTTAGTCTGAAAGTGAATTTCCGGAGGATCCTTCGTCTTCGTTTTATAGTATTTTTTGTTTGCACGTGTCATCATTGGGTACTGGAAGCAAAGACAAATCCCTTTGACACTTTGGCATGAGCTATGAAACATACCTAAGATTTTATAATTAGGAATAAATGTTCCGTTCTCTTACTGGGCTAGTTTGAGATATCTCTTTTAAGATACCATGCTCGAAAATAGTAAGATGGTACACAACTTAATACTGAAGGGATCCGGTCCGTGAAGTAATGTTGAAACTTTGAAAGCGTGTGAATCCTGATTATCTCCCTTGGATCGAAACACGCAGTAGTCTACAGTTGTCGTCACAAGAATGATGTCCCTCGTGTAGGCAGACGAAACGGTGGAGTAGTTCACTTGTAATGGCATGGACTAAAGTAACTGATTTAAAATTTGAAGAAATACATTTTAATTCCTTGATATAGAAGGTGAAGGTGTAGATATTCTCTGTACTCAATATATAGAATATGCCCCACCGGTTGATCCGCCAACTCTTGTGAAAAATACTAAAAAATACCGTATTAATTTGAAGCGTAACTTGGATTTTCGAATCGGACCAAGAAAGGTATCTTGCACAACTAGGTCTCATGTGGGACATGTGTACCAAATTTCAGAAAGATCCATGAAGTAGTTCCTGAGAAATCACGATAACAACGTTTCAAGGGCAAATTCAAGATGGCCGCCTGGTGGCCATATTGGATTTTGGAATTGGACAAAGATTCATGCAGTAGTTCCTGAGAATTCACGATAACAAAATTTCATGGGGAAATTTAAAATGGCCGTCTGGCGGCCATATTGGATTTTTGAATCGGACCAAAAAAATGTATCTTGCATAACTGTACCACAAGGGGAACCAGTGTACCAAATTTGAGAAAGATCCATGCAGTAGTTTCTGAGAAATCGCGATAACAAAGTTTCATGGGGAAATCCACGATGGCCGCCTGGTGGCCATATTGGATTTTCTAATCGGACACAAAAGGAATGTTGCACAACTAGGCCCCAAGGGGAACCTGTGTACCAAATCTGACAAAGATCCATGCTGTAGTTCCTGAGAAATTGCGATAACAAGAATTGTTTACGGGCGGACGACGGACGGACGACGGACGAAAAGCGATTTGAACAGCGGTGGGCTAAAAAGAGGAATTTATACTTAATACTGTACACTTTGCTTCTGTTTTTGATGGCATTCAAAAGGGAACAGTTAACAAAGGACTGTTAGCCGAGGTCCACAAGGGGTAAACACACAGTACTACAAAGTACTTTAGTCAGTCACACCTTTGTCGCCAAGCTGTATTTAGTTTAAAAGCTAAATTATACATGTACATGTAAATCAGTTCATGCAGTGTGGGAAATGCCCTGCATTATTTCTATTCAATCACCAACTGCATATTGTGACCCATTCGTGTATACCCTGTCATGATTGTGCTCGGTCTCAAATGAAGGTGCATAGTCAATTGTCAATCCATACACATCTGTCGTTTGATCGACATATCAGGTAGGTTCAATTCACACACATTTTCTAGACTGAGACAATTACTTGTTTTTTTAAAAACTCCCGAATATAATTTCCATATCGAACATAGTATTTGTTGTAGCAGACGCAATGTAGAACTACTTTTAAATATTATGTATTTACTCTTTGTGGATTTCTGCTGACAGGAATAATTATTTTTGTGGATTTTTATTTATCTAAATATATTTGTATGTCTGCCATGTTATAGTGGGATTCTCCATGAGGAAAGGAACATTTTGATATATGACTTCGCTATATTCGAACGTCTTCCTACTACTCGACTTTCAAATCATTGCCACTACATCATCACCTTAACCCTACCTGGTCTGGGGGGAGGTGGGGGGTGGCGAAATGGCCCTCCCCTACCAAACTTTCTGCACTATCTCAGGAAAGACAAAAACTGGAGAGCTGAAACTCCTTGACTTTATAGTTTTATCATATTGGGGTCATTTTGAGCCTACTTACATAACCCCCCCGAGCAGAGAATCATGGGTAAATTCAAAATGGCGGCCACGTGCTGGTACCAGAAAAGTGATGTTTTCGTCATATTTCTCCAAATTTCCGCTTTTCTGCGATGAAAAATGGGCAAAAACTATTTTATTTCACATCACATTAATATTTACTAATTTATCATGCAGTCTTTGCGGAGAATTGCATAAATAAAAAATTCGGAAAATCCGACCGAAAAATCGATCAAAAATGCCGTTTTTGAAAGCGGCCATCTTGGATTTTTTCTGGTAGAGCTTGACCCAAGGATATAGTGTGGAAAGTTTCAGCCCCCTAGCTCAAGGGGTAAGAAAAATAATTAAGGGGGGGGGGGGGCATTTCGCCTCGGCCCCCCCAGCCCAGGATACGTCCCAAAAAGCCCAGGTCAGATAGGGTTAACGTGTTAGTGAACCGAGTGTTGTTGTTCTTACATAGTATTTTGGAAATTGCCGGAAAGCGAATGCCTGAAGATCATGGCATTGTATGCATGTGCAGTGCATTTAGCTCCTGGACCTGTGTAAATATGAAATATTGTGCGAGCAAAGCCTGTAACCCAACAATAAAGTGAAAACATTACAATTGGGCTGTGTAACGTGTGCCGGGCCGGTCAATGAACGGAACGCAGCTGAGCTTAGTCTCGTTAAGTGGTAGCGTACAAGCTGTCAGGCCGCGGTCCCTGCCGGCACTAGTCCTTGCCGATTAGAGATTCTCTTCGACCTGTCACCTTGTCTGGTTCATACTCCATGTAAGAATCACGAGACAATGCATACAATAGCCAAGTCTAGTGTGTCTAGACTTTAGCCTTTTCAGCTGCACAAAGACTCGGACAATAGCCTCCTACATGAAGTATCTACCCCTTGTCTGGATCGAGAAAGTAGGAGAGTGTAGACACAACCAAGGCTGATATAGAGTCAATTAATGTGCAATAATATTCAGTTAAATGTACAGGATGATCGTGAGTAAAGATGTAAATGTGTACAGTTATCATACACGCGCCGCGTAAAGGGCGGCCTGGTTGCTGGCCCTTTCCACACGGTAGGTGATCGTAGGGGCGGCCTGGCTGCTGGCCCCTCTCTTGGTATGGAATGTCAAGGCCAAGGATAGCGGCTCGACGTCCTTCCTTCTCCCGGTTGTTGGAGCGAGGCTATGGATATGACCGTCTTCCCCTTACAGGTACGTATGGTCCAAGAGATTGCTCCGTCTTCCCACCGTAGATACGTCTGCTTCTCCTTGTGAGAAATCCTCTCTACAGGAAGGTTCGTCTTCCCACCGTGGATATGTCTGTTCTTCCACAGTTGTAACCTGTCTTGCGAGGATGCAAGTTAAGTATATCTTCCCCAGAAAGTCCCCTGAATGTGTCGTGGCTTCTCACCGTGGATATGACCGTCTTCCCCTCGCAGTACATATTTTCCTAGAGATAGACTCGTCTTTCCGCCGTGGATACGTCTGTTTACCTTGTAGGTACGTATTCCCTTCTACAGGTCGGTTCGTCTTACCACCGTAGATACGTCTGCTTCTTCTTACAAGAATTCCACTCTACCGTTTGGTTCGTCTCCCCACCGTGGATACGTCTGTCTTCACCTGGTTTGTACGTATCGGCGATGCTACTTCTTCCGTGTGATTATTATCTCACCCTAGGTTCGTCTAATAACCGTGATCTTGGCTTCTACCCAGGCGTAGTCTGGCTTGCGAGGATCCTCTCCTCAGGGTGTATCCGGCTAGATGATGTGGTCTAATATAACGTCTTTGGCAGCGAATCTGTCTGTAACAGTTTTGAGATGCTGCTTCGGTGGCGCGCTCAGAGGCACCGTAAACGGCCCAGACTGAGGTACTCACGACGACCGATAAAACAGACTTCCTTCGATAGACTTCCTTCAACGTCTCAGATCACATCAAATTGTCCTGCTTCCTCTCACAGGTTGGTACCAGTTTTCTGTCACCCGTTTCACGGTGAGAACGCTCTCAGATAGCGTTATGCCTCTCCACCGTAAACACTTCAGGGCCCCCAACACATAAGCTGGCTTGTGAGAGTGACTTCTTCCATCGAGCTCCAATCAGGTAGGTACAGTTGGATCCTAGGTATCGCCAGTGCGGTATAGTGCTTCCATGTATCAGCAGCCCAATTCCATAACCCTGGGAATATTACCAGTCGCCCGAACGCAAGCTCAGCATTCGCCGACAACACTACTGCTCAATACCCTTCACTAATACTACATTCACTGGACTTCCTATGTTCCCTCTTCTTCGTACAGGCACCGTCCACCGATTACACGTCTGTGCATGTGTTACGGGAAATTACGGTTCATTCAATAAACAGACAGAGATCAATTCAACAACAAATCATTGTATTAAATCCGATTACGAACATAAACAACCAACTGGTGAATTACTCTGATAAAAACACATAGTTCATCAATGTTCGGAATGAAGAGAATGTTCACTTACAGTTCAATTTGTTTCACACTTAATCCATCATTGTTCCTATAGAGTTCCATGAATGTTCCTGTTCATAGAAGTCACTGTTATTGTCCAGATATCACACATTGTTCTTCGAAGAGATCGAGAACAGTAATCCGTAACCGATCATTGACCCCTTTACTAGCCAACACGCTTCGTTCACATGAAGAGTCCGAAATGGTATTTCCACAGACTTGTAGCCGATCGTGCTACCCGCGATGCGCACAAACATTCCACAGTTCCTCGGGAATATTATTCACCCCAGTTCACCGGGCTACGGCCATTTCACACAGTTAACCAGGCCAACGCGCACTCAGAACACAACAATTCACGTCTGCTAAATCACGCCATGCTGTCGGAACTCTCCTGTCAGAAAAGGTGATTTTCTAAAAGCGGGTCCGAATCTGGAACGCAACGGATCAGTAGTAAACGAACTTATCTCTCCACACATGCAATACACTGTTCAGTCTATTTGCCCAATAGAAGAGTTACCTGGTTGCAGTTCAGATCCGAAGTGATTTCCATGCCTGATCTTCGCCTTTTATACACATCAGACCGCGTACATGTAACGTCTAGTTGCCCGTAGGATCAATCACACTTTCCAGCAGCGCCATCTGTACCATCCAGTCAAAGACAACTCACACCACTGTACAGTTTAGGAACGATAACTCCAATCATTATAACCAAGTAGACTTTGGGGAATTTCCGACTTCTAGTTTCACTTTCGTTACTGCTGATGATATCGCCGTATATTGTTCGCACAGTTTCTTTGTCAACGGGAACATTATGCAGTTTTCTCTGTTGATATCACAGACCAAGAATGGACTCAAATACTGGACGGTAAGTTCATTCAGTTATATATCCGTCGTATACCCGTATTTATGCTGAGCGTTGTGGCATCATGTGGACCCCGATTTTCGTCACATTTCCGGGTTGGCGTGCACTCTTCGTTCCAGACTTGCGCTACGGTTCGGGCTTGTGTTTAGTTCCGATTTATCGTTTAGGGGATACCAATATTCGTTACAGCTGTATCACTTTTGTCAATTCAAATTAAACGCAATCTGGAATAAGCTTCTGCAAAATACAGAAACATAACCATACAAATATTGGTAAGGGTGATTCATTTTTAGTCGAATAGTTGAAAATGAATTTAAAACAATTTCCCAAATTTAACTTTGTTCACTTCTGTATGAAAATAAATTTGAGAAATTGTTTAACATTCATTGTCAACTATTCGACTAAAAATGAATCGCCCTTACCAATATATGTATGAAGAAATGATATTTCTAGGGGCTAGGGGCCGTGTGGTCATATCATCCAAGTTGCCACATGAACAGGTACAATAAAAGCGTACCTAAGATACAACACATATCACGAATCGTTAGATTCTTGGTATGTGCTTTAGAATAGGTTTACCAGAAGAATCTTCTGTGAAGTCATGTGACGCAGTCAGTATGTCGGCACCTCTTCCCACTTCCCTTATATGTGTTGTAATTTGGTATCATGGGTTCGAATCTCGCTGACGACCAATTCATTCTTTCTCTCTCAAAAATCATTTCAATATTTGTATGGTAACTTTTCTTCTGTATTTTGCAGGAGCTTATTTCATATTGCGTTTCATTTTGGATTGTCCGAAAGTGGCTTAGCTTAATTGTAGTTTTCACTTTGTTGTTGGATTACGGGCTTGCACGCTCAATACTTAACATTCACACAGGTCCAGGAACTAAATGCACTGCGCATACAATGCCATTTTCTTCAGGCATACGCTTTTCGGCAATCTCCAAAATACTCTGTAACACCAACAACACTCGGTTCAACTGAGAGGATTGATCAATGACGAGCAATATCTCTTCGCGCGTTTTCTAACTTGTTTTTAAGGTAACGTCTTTGCCGAACTGTTACCTGACCTCCAACAGATACTCCAAGATGGCCATCAGATGTTCAAGATAATCAACAGGTTATGAGAATCCTGCTCTCAAAAATGGAGGTAAAAGGGGTCGTTTTCGCTCAATAAATCAGTTCACATAATGGATTCAGCAAAATCCTCTTGAGGCGCATACAGACCTATCTATCCGCATTAAATGGTAGTAAAAAAGTAAATTGTCATCTATCTAATTTGCATAATAATAGGCCAAACATTCTTCGCGATGTTTAAACAACATTGGCTGTTTTTTCACATGGCAAATTAATTTTATGACATGGAACAATAGATACATCAATGCACCTGAAATTTTGATGCATTGGTTAAGAAGGAATCAAAAGTTATTGAGCAAAAACGACAAATGTGCCGTGAGTGAAACTAAGATCTTCATATAAGCCCGGGTAATCAAGCCCGTAGGCTGGATTTGAAAGAGGGATTCGATTGCCGTCTAGGTGGAACTCTGAATGCGAGCGCCGAAGGCGCGAAGCCCTGGTAGCTAGGGGAGTTCGGAGGCATGCTCTCGCTCAATTTTTTTTTGAAAATTTTGAAGTGAATGGCGCGTTCTGGCATATTTTGACAGCGTATTTCTGACTTTTAAGAAGTACATTTTCTTTACCGATTTAAAAACATGAAACTATTTTTTGAGGTGGAAAATATAATTCCCTGGTAATTTTGAAACCTAAATTTAGTAAAATGGTACTTTCGGTTGCATTTTGACGTCATATTTACACTTTAAAAAACTTTTGTAGAGTTGTTTATATCTCAAGGCTGGGGAGATCTAGGGGCATGCGCCCCGAAACGTTTTTGAAATCCTTGATGTGAAATGGCGCGTTCATGCGCATTCTGACAGCATTTCCATCTATTTCTTAGACCGATGTGAAAACCTGAAAATATTTTTTGAAGTGGAACTTATAGGGTATCCATTGAATTTTATTAAATATAAAATGGTGCACGAGATCGGGTGCATTTTGGCGAAATGTTTTTTACTTCGAAGATCGTAGTACAGTAGAGTGGTGTATAAGTGTGCAGAAAGATGTCTTAAGCGGAAATCACTTTTTCGTACCTAATAGGGTTCGAGGTCTTCCGTCTCTCGAGATTAAAAACAAAAATATGTAAAATGGTGCTCTCTGGCGTGTATTTGACTGCATACTTTCGATTTGCAAAACCTTCCAGTGTGACTGCAATATGGTGAAAAGATTCTGCCCTTTGAGGTAAAAGCATGAAACTTGGCACATTTATTGGCTCACTTGAAATTATTCCAAGATGGCCGCCAATTTCAAGATGGCCGCCATTGTAAATGTAGATATCAGGAGGTCATTTGGGACCCCAAATTCTTTTCTTACACCAAAGGATAGGGAGTTGAAACTGTGACATATCTTGAACTTAAGCGTTATAGCAAAATGTAATAAGTTCCAAGATGGCTGCCTTAATGACGTCACAGTGACGTCATATTATAAAAATGCTCTCTTGTGGGCCGATTTTTCAGTCAGATTTTTTAATTTTCTATTTATGCTATTTTCTCCAGGAAAAACTACATAATAAATGAGAGAATAATTGTTTGATGTGAATTAAAATAATTGTGAGGACTTTCATGCGCAAAAAGGCAAATATTTTAAGAAAATACTTTTTAGTCATACACTTATGACCTCCATTTTGAATCTACTCACGGTCTTCTGTTTGGAGGGGTATGCAAATAGCCTCAAAATGACCCCAATATCATAGGCTGTAGAGTTTCAGTTGCAAATTTTTTACCTCTCAGACAATTATGGCCTAGGTGTATTGCCGTCGCCATGTACGTCCGTCGGTTTATTAGCGCAATATCTGCAGAACATATATATCCATAGATATCCCCATATCTGGTTAGGTATATTGAGTGACAAAATTTTGGAAACTGATTCATCTAGTTATAGATCATATGCCTATTGAAATTACAAAATCAGATATTATTATATCCGAAATAGGGCATATCTTCGTGAAATTTGGACCGAAGCGACTCATTTTCGATATGCGTCTGACCTATACCTAGATGAATAAATGTAGTCCATGGACCTAACACGGTTCTGCATATATGGCGGCACTTGACGACAATACCCCTTGACCAAGCAGAAGATCAGGAGTAAATTCAAAATGAAGGTCAAAGTTGTGTTTTCGTCGTTTTTCTTAAAATGTTTGTCTTTTTACGCATGAAAGTGCACACAATTATTTTAATTAACATCAAATAATTATTTCTTAATTTATTATGTAGTTTTATCCAGAGAAAGTAACATAAATAAATAAAAAATAAAAAAATCGACCCCAAAAAGCATTTGCAATATATGACGTCACTGTGATGTCATTAAGGCAGCCATCTTGGAACTTTTTAGATTTTCCTATAGCACTTTTCCTAAGATTTTCCTAAGATATGTCAAAGAGAGATTCGACTCCCTAGCCGTTGGATTAATAAAAACAATTAAGGGTTCAAAATGACCTCTTGAACGAATCTTGAGTACTATAAATGTGCCAAGTTTCATGCTTTTACCTCAAAGGGCAGAATCTTTTCACCATGTTGCAGTACTACTGGAAGGTTTTACAAATCGAAAGTATGCAGTCAAAAATACGCCAGAGAGCACCATTTTACATTTTTTTTTATTTTAATTAGCCTACGAGCCCGGACTATTATTCTTCACATAGCTACTTGTCTCAATGTCTGGTCTTATTTGATTTAATGTCGCGTTACATGGACTGTCCTACTTCCCCTCCCATGTCACGCAACTGAATCTATAGTCGTATTAATTCCGCTATGCATTGTGCACCAGCCGAAATATAAAGGGCAACTAACAAGCTTCGGGTTATGTCATGTTGAATTGTTTATACTGGTTGTTAAGTCATACTCGTCTTCAATCGGGCGATGCAAAGTATGTTGTTTTGCATGCCAATCAGTAAACCGCTGTAATGCTTCCCCGCAAATCTAGAGCAGTGCGTGAGGAAGTAGTGTATGCATGGATTGACCAATCCGAGTGCTGCATTATTTCCAGTCCAACAGTAGGTATGTTCAATACTGATGATCATTTTCACTCTCAGTTCTTGCTTTCGTTGGTGGGCTTCAGGAGATTGCGATCTAGATAGGGTATGTTGAACTGTTCTATGAAGTAAGCTTGCGGCATTTTAATATGGGTTACTCCGAAATGAAATATTTCGTATTTTTGACTCGCCAAATTTAATTGGCGAAGGAATATCTCAAGATTGCAATGTCTTTATTTTTTCATTTCCTTCATGTTTCTCGATGGCTAGCATAGCCCCAAAACATTGCCGTATTCCTTGCTGTCGTTCATTTGCTTGACGAACAAAGTAGTAGAGTACCTGTACGGGCGCAATCAGCTGAAAATATACATGCCATTTTTGCGTCGAAATATGTGGTTATTCAGCTCACATAACCAGGTCGGAGCAATGGAGTAACTGGGATATATTCTATTCAAGTAACACGACTGATTTTATTATGAGAGTCCTGCCGTACGATCCAAGGCGCTTCACTGACGAAAATATACCGTTAGAAAGCAGACCAGTAATTCACATTTACACATCCCGAAGTCCCACTGTCCTAATGTATGGTTCATCCGGGTTCGTGATACACCAAAAATAGCAGCCACACTTACTTGCATTCCAAATACAGCCGAGAGAATCCCAATAGAGAAATGTAAACATCTCCACCATATTGGTACAAGGGCTTTTCCAAAAATTATACCCACCCTCCTATTGAATGGTCCGTAATTACCCCTGAAATTTTGTATTTTTAAATAAAAATACATATCTTTATATTTCCATCAACACCTATCTGGAATTCCACATTACAAAGTACCAAAAATGAATAGAACAGAATTTCAACTGAATTGTTGTGGGGAAACTCGTTCTTAGGTGAGGGGGGTGGATATAACATTTGGCAAATGCCTTGTAACAATATGGTGGAGATGTTTACATTTCTCAACTGGGATTTACTCGGCTGTTTTTGGAATGCAAGTAAGTGTTTCTGGCTGCTATTTTTGGTGTATCGCGAACCCGGATGAACCATACATTATGACAGTGGGACTTAGGGATATGTGAATTACTGATCTGCTTTCTGACGTTTTATTTTCGTCAGTGAAGCGCCTTGGATCGTATGGCATGACTGATATTATCAGTCATGTTACTTGAATAGATATATTCCCACTTTGTATACTAAATCTATATTTGAATATTGAACAGGTTGGGGGAAATAAACCTCGATCGAGATATTATACTAACCTCGATCGTGTTTTAGGACTATGTCCGTTTCAGTTTTTACATATTATTGGAAACTGGGGGAGCAGTAAAGAATCCGAGCAGTAGTAAACCGTGTGTGGAATGAAGTTTGCCTGAAATCCTCACAATTGCAACCGTTTTCCAACTATTCAATATTGGGAGTAGCAAAGAATCATTCGGGGAGGTTAAACGGTTGCAATTGTGAGGATTTGAGACAAACTTCATTCAGGACTCCTTCCACACACGGTTAATGTAGTAGTCTCTCCTTAAGGTAATGGGGCAATGTATTAACATTCTGGCCGGTTTTGCTGTTTTCTGAAAGTCGCTGAGAAATTCATTTTCTCATTTTTGCTTAGTGTCCTTTTTCTCCCGCTAATAACCATTTTTGGTTATTTCAGGTCTCCTAGTATTTATCGCGTCATGATAGCTGGTTCTTTAATGATAAGGGCTGATAGTTCGACTAGAGGCATTCGCATTTTGAGAACGCTATATATCTCGACGAACCTTCCCAGGAGTGTTAACGGAACAGTCCTACCGTAGTTAGAGTTGTGGCGTTTACTTTGGCACAATTCGGTTAGCTGTTATTGAAGACAAATATTACATTTATACAATGAATACTGTTTGTAGTGAGGAAAAACCGTGTCGACTGACGTTTGAAGTAGAGCTTTCGTCCTTTTGTGGCTTTTTCGTATACATTCATCTTCTAGGTTTTAATATCTAAAATATGACGCCTTGAACCAAAATGATATTTCGATGTAAATTCACGGCAGATATATTTTCATTGAAAACATTTGTAATATTTTTTGTACACTAAAAATGTGTCCTTACTAATGAAATATACACTAAAAACGGACGAAAGACCCAACCTACACGTCCGTCGACGCTGTTTTACGTCACTTTTACCCTTTAGGGTTTGTAGTATTAACCCTACCTGACCTGGGGGGGGGGCACTTTCCGCCCCCCTGTTTTTTTGCGCCCATCTCCGGAACGACACAAAATTGAGAGCTGAAACTCCTTGACTTTTTAGATTATCATATTGGGGTCATTTTGAGCCTATTTGTATGACCCCCTGAGTAGAGGATCATGGGTAAATTCAAAATGGCGTCCATGTGGGGTACCAGAAAAGTGATGTTTTCGTCATATTTCTTCAAAAATTTTGCTTTTCTGTAAGGAAAAGTGGGTAAAACCTATTTTATTTCATATCAGATTATTATTTACTAATTTATCATGCAATTTTTGCGAAAAAAAAACAAATAAAAAATTAGGAAATTCTGACCGAAAAATCGTTTTTCTAAAGTGTTTTTTTGAAAATGACGTCAGTGACGTCGTCATGGCGGCCATCTTGAATTTTTTTACATTTTCTTGTAGAGCTTGACCCAAAGATAGTGTGGTAAGTTTCAGCCCTCTAGCCTTAGCAATAGCGAGAATATATAAGGAGATAGGGGGGCATTTTCCGCCCCAGGCTGCGGAACACCCCAAATCACCCAGGCCAGATAGGGTTAAACTTCGGCATATCCGTCTGTACGAAACTGATTGTTGTGCAGGATTGAAGAACTTAATTTTTGACTTCACTAACGTAACAGCTGAAGGACATGTTCCTGTGTAAACGCAACTTCTCCTTCAACTTTATAAATGATTATTACTGGCCTTGGTATCGACAGGACAATGGTGCTGCTCCGTATTGCTGCTGTTCTTTTGCTGGTCGTGAGTATACTTTGTTTCTGTTCTTGCACTTGCAACTGAAACGCGGATAAAGGCACAGGGTCCTGGAATGATTGGGGGGGATTACGGTAGAGAATGGGGAAAACTGCAGAATTATATAGGGCCTGTACTGTACATAGGTATGTCCTAAAATATTTGTTCATCATTTGCGAAATCGGAAAGATTCTATCATAACATTTGAACCAATTTTAACGAGGCATCGATCGAACCATTTTTCATGTATTTCCCTTAATTCAAAAGGTGCTCCGCTTCTTTGAAGGGACAACTCGCGAGAAGACGATGTTCATGATTTTGCAATTGTCCGAAAAAAATACATTAAATTGGCAGCTGGCTGTATCTCCGTTGTGGAGCGCTAAATCACACAGTGCATGAGGTCAGATAGAACGCATCAATAGGTATATATTAACGATTGCTAGCAGTTTGACCAATCGTAAAGAATTAAAGTAAAAAGCGACTTACAGTACTGGACATGAACATTGAATCGACTAGAAATATTTAAAACCTTGTACGATTGCATTATTCGAAAACCCTAACCCAATTGAAAATTTTCCGTTTACATAAGTGTTCGTATGTGCTTAACCGGGGGAATAGATTTCCCCAAAATGGAATCTGAAGTTTTGCCGTGCCAGTTGGATTGACCACTGCCGGTCCTCAAATATGTGGACGATTTGAAAATGACAACTGCTGTCCAAAAGGCGTTTTACACTTAATATCAAATTGATCGTGATGGCATGGACGTAAAGATCGGCTTGATGACAAAATATTTTGGAAGTTCTAGTCCATCTCAATCATGTCCATATGATCACGATTTTGGCGTGCGATCTGGATTTGCATCCTTTACCCTGTGTAACCTGGTTAACTAGCTGTGATATGGTTGGTCAACATGTAAAAGTAACACGCATGTGAGTGAATTAGGTAATCTTTTATCTGGCCATGATTGACCTAGCATGGTTTACCTGGTCATGGATTTTGAGTCATGAGTGATCCTAACTCTTTCTTTATTTCCTTTTAGGACCTTGTTAAGTGTTTTGTTGCGAATGACAAAAAGGAGTTCATCATTGATGGTACGTATGAAATACATTACAAAAACTTTAAAAATTCCAACTTTTAAAGGAAGGGGACCAATGCTGAATTTGTAGCTGTACGTTAGAGAGTAACTCGCACAAGCTAGATTTAGAATGTTTGAATGGGTGGAAACGAATGTATGATTAATATTTTTTAATGTGAATACATTGATTGAAAGGCAAAAAACTTCCCTTAACCTTTTTCAGGAGTTGCCTCCCCTAGTCGTGACGTAGACATCTGTCGGAGTCTACGTCACGAGTAGGTGATTTTTCCGAAATATTCGAAGGGAACTAAATCTTAAAAATTTAATTATTTCTATACTTATTCATCATGAACTATATTTCCACCATTCTGAATCGAGCGGCTAGGTTCTATACCTGATGTCCCGGGAGCTTACATCGGCATTATCGTCATATAGCACCACTCAAAAAATTGTTCCCAATACAAATTTGCCTGTACATACATAATGTCTTGTCGCTTATCTTAACGGGTTTTTCATTACATACCGTAATTGCCGTAATTGTTTTGGGGGGGCGGGGCGGAGAGAGTCATTATTCATAGTAATATGGAGCATGGTATATTATACACTTATTAACTTGTGACGGAGTCAATATCATGAAACCTGGACCAGAGGCCAGACTTGGCAAAGCAGACCTGACCGAGGCCGCAGGCCGATGTCAGGTCGCTTTGGCCAAGTCTGACCAAGGGTCCAGGTTTCATGATATTGACTCCGTCACAAGTTTATAAGTGTTTTATTATACCGAATTTATTAAATGCAGTGAATTATCGCTATGACGCCAGACTAGCGCATGATACTATTATTACTCCTTTTCAGAAACGCTGTTTGGCGAATACTTTCTGTCGTGCAGCTGTGTGTTATCGGAAATAAGACACACAGATACAATTTTATGAATAGTTCATGGATAAATCTACAAAGCTGCTTCCAATCTGACTAGAATAATACTGAGAATTTAAAGTTTCAGAAGCGTTTCACAAACCCTGGGTGTTTTGATACAATGTAGCCACTGGCTTCACACACTTCATTCATAAATCCTATTTAGGTCATGGTGAACTCATTTGATTGGGTGACATCGACAGCGTAAATTTACTCCAGTTTTGAGATGAGAATGAAATGGATTACTCGGGCAGTGCAGATAGAAATTACATATAGCAAATTATTCTACCTCTTGAATATTCAGGAGACCGAAACGTATGCTTACCATCGACGAACGAGAGTATTTATCTTCATCCTTCTTTCTCAACTCAGCAAAGAGTTTGAAGAGGAATTCACCAATTAGTTGTTCTTTCGTTATCGACGAAAGAATATCGAAATTAATGTATTTTGCTTGACAGTAGACCCGTAATATTGAGACGCCTTTATAACATTTTTTGAGTTCTTACTGTCCTTATTTTGTAACAGTTCTTGTAGATTGTCATCGTACAATCTACGAAGCGACCACCGTCAGCCATGTTGCAGACAGACGGTACTTGTAAACAGTGACCACGTGATCACAATATTGAATCCGGACCTCACGCGCTCCGCCTGATACATAAACAGCTGGGTCAGTGATTGCAAAATATTGACTCGTGGCTGGGTACAGTTTGACCAATGAAATATCAGAAAACCCTCATGAATATTCAAGAGGTATAATAAATATATATATTGAGACATTTAAGATTTTATTCAAATTAAAAACACATGGGACTGTTCCCTACGTATATCATTTTTTCAACTGAATATGCAATTATTTCATTCATATTACATCGGAAAATTGTCTACTTGGGCAATTGAGTAATTCATGAGGCAATTGTAGCTCGTTAAGTGGCAATATTTATGAGCTGCATTTCACCTGCGTATCACACGGAGATGATCCTCTTGTTCAGTCACCGTGCGATTTAATCTGTGTGAGTTTTACATGAAGGATTCCTTGTGTTCAGAAACAATTTGGATCCTAGGCTATCACGTGAAATCTAGCGCCAAAATAGATGCTTTTTCAATGTAGAATGAGCCAAACATATTTGAAACATCACTGTTATTTTAGTACGGAATTAGTGTTTGGGGAAATAGCACCCCGAAGGCACGAGTCATAAAGATATATTTTTATTTTACTATGAACCCCCAAACTAATATCTTTTCACACATGCTGATCACTGTGCACCTCCTGGTGTGCGCCACACTGACCTGATTTTTTTTATTTGTTCACTGTGTTCGGTCTGTGTAAGTAATAATATTCAATACTCGGATTCAGAAATATCGTGTCTGAGCGCATTCACAGTAATGCTATTGTGTTCGCCTGAAAAGAGAAAGAATCTTCCCACACGGAATGTCCCATTGCTCAAATACACGCTTTTCCAATGAAAATGCAATAGCACCTCAAACACGAATCATGAGATTGCTATATTTAAACCGAAAAAGAGTTTTCCCTCCAAAATATACCGTACCCCATTTGTATCGAGCCAGTAGCTTCAACTGCGTAAAACTCGATATAGGGATCTAAATGTCTGTGTCCCTGTCCGAAAAAGTGGTTCAAGTTTGGACATTTTCCCTGTCGACAGCTTCTCGGCCTCGCCTATGTTTCCTGAACTAAGCCCCGCGCTCCGAAACTGAAAAATTTCAGAAGCTTACAAAATGCTGCACTTATTCAGTCCATCCACTACCCTTGGCAACATGTCCCCACCCCTGGGCACCAAGCCCCATCCTCTATAGCTCCTGAACTGAGCCTCACCCGTTCCCATACCCTCCTACATTCCGGTAGCTTAGATCGTCCTACACTTATTCAACCCATGCACTACCCCCAGGAGCATGTCCTCTCCCCTGGGGTACGGAGCCCCACGCTCTATTTCCTAAACTAACCTTCGTCCGACCCCATACCCTCTGATATTCCGGGAGCTTACATCATGCTACACTTACTCGATGCATTGTCCGACCTCATACCCTCGAATTTAATTTTCTAATTTTATATCTCCATTATGTGATACTAACCTACTATTAGATAAGATATGCAGTGTACAGTGTATAACACAGGCCAAATAACCTAAAATATATTCCGTTATATTAATTGAAATACTATAATTTGATAAAATTATTTTATTTCAAAAGTACAATATGAAGTAATCGGCTTTGTACGGAACCCATGATAGTTTTGAATTTCGTGTTGCTTTAAATGAAGAACACCATATCCTCAAATTTTGCGATCAAATTCTATTCCACATCATATAATTTACCCCAAAAGCTTCTGCATGAGCCATATTTGTATCCACAGATTTAACTTACTATAATAAATGAAACCGAGTTCCTAAAGTTTGGATGCACACAGTGCATATGATCAATTTCCTGAATTGAACTCATAAGTATAGTTATTTCAAAAGTACAATACGAAGTAACCGGCTTTGTACGGAACCCCGGATAGTTTTGAATTTCGTGTCTCTTCAAATGAAGAACACCATATCCTTCAATTTTGCTATCAAATTCTATTCCACATGTTTTCAGACTTCGTAGTTCCTCAGGCTGACAGATGGTGGCATGTAGTGTTTCATGTGCAGAAAGCTTTCCGTGGCCTTCTGGTCACTGGCTCCAAAGCATGTCCCCACGCCTGGGGCACCGAGCCACACCTTTTCATCTAAACTAAGCCTCGCCCGAACCCATACCCTCATATATTCCAGGAGCTTGCATTGCCCTCGAGAGTATGTCCCCGGACACAAAGCCCCACCCTCTATCTCCAAAATTAACCCTCGCCCGACCCTAATATATTGTGTTGGATTTTATGTATCCAATATACTTTGGCAGAAGCCTCGCGCTTGATTTCAAATTGTTGGAAGAGTTTGAAACCGCAAAAATAGCGTATTTTATTTAATTTCGTCTCAAATATTAAGTATTAGAGTACCTCTGCTCATCAAACTTTTATTTCTTCGTGTTGAAATAGTAGATGACCACTTAATAGTTTCAACAGATGACAATATCAAGGAAAACCGATGCCCTGGCTCGACTAATTGAATATTTTTGTTAAGGTGCTGCGACACGATATTGCCCCCAAAACTCTACTACCTATTTGGGGTCGAATTCAAATCTTGTTCACTCATCTCTAATTGGCTAGATTCACAGGCGGAGCCACGGGTTAAGAAGTTAGCCGATTCCCCTCGAAACATAATATTTTTCCATTTCCTCGATCATGTACCTCCTCCTCTTCATTCACACACACACACGCAACCGAGGCCAGATCGACCGTACCTCTAAGGTCACTCTAGAGACGAGTAACAGACGTCACAGATCACCCGACTAAGCTTCACACAGTCGAACGATTTTAGACTCCTCGTGTCAGCAAAGCTTGAAAACATACAATTATTGAAATTAGTAATCGAAATTATATTTACTTTTCACTATAGAATCAACAATTTTAGTTAGAACCGAGCGGAGTGTGCCCATCGATGAGGTCGCGTTTCTTTGGAGATGTCACCGGCTAGCTGCGGTCGCCATTTTTAACTCGACTACTCCGCTCAGCGAGTGGGTTACATAGGCCTCGATCGGATCCAACTCGTCATTGATGTCACTGACTAGTCGAATGATATTCTTGCTCACCCGGATCAGTTCGAATTAGTCGTGAGCCATGCAGTCGAACAGGCATGACCGGCCGCCGGTGTGTTCGAATGGTGCACTTTATAAACGATCAAGTATTTTGGGAGGAGAACCAGAAGGATGGCGAGAAGAGCTTCAAACTCGTTGAATGTTCGGTTTTAGAACTGTACTCTGTATAATCAATGCCATCATCCGAACACATGGCACGATCATACGTAGAAACTTCTGCTCGTAGCCATGCGATAACGGGTCTACTTTGCATGTATTAGGATGTGTTCAAAATGGCCACAGACGATTGGCCACGTGTGGGAGGCCATCGGACCAGTCATTCTCAGAGTACCATGCAGCAAAGACCACCTCCTTACAGAACATTCATTGCCTCATCGAACTTGAGCGGTAGTGCTTGATCGCAAAATGATTTACCCGTCCTGTTCTAACGCATAACAAGATGTCCTTACTCTTATTAAAACAGTCAATCGCCCTCTTCTGAACGTCATTTAACGCTTCAATGTGAAACTTCTCATGGATTTCCTCAAACATGTTGCTTGAGCCCATCTTGAAGATACAACCGATGAGCATATGTGAGGGACGATTTCATTGGCCAACACGAAGAACAACTTCCAACAGGATTATCTCCCTCTAGATATTTGGGGGTTTTTTCGGCTGATAGGTGGCGCCGTGTGAAATACATGCAGCAGCATAGCGATAAGCTAACGGTAGTGTTAAGTGAAACATGAAATGCCCTTGGCAAGCTACGATGAATCAGTGAGTGAGTAGGATTTAACGTCGTTTTCAACATTTTTTCAGTCATATCACGACCGTGCCTACATGTGCCAGAACACAAGAGTGTCCACAGTTCCTATTATCCTGGACACTGATCAGCCCAGCCAGTACAGCACCCGGTCACCCATCCAAGCATTGACCGAGCTCAACGCTGCTTAACTTAGGTGATCTGACGAGAACCGGTGTGCCCAACGTGATGCGCCGTACCTACGATGAATCAATGCAGTTGGACTGTTAGTATGCAAATTCCGTTCGTGTTGACTGAAGTGTGTGGATATGTTTATTTCATTGTTAGATATTCCTAATGTTGTAGTAATTTCCTCGTTCTCAGTTACTCCACAGTGCCCAAGCGTCGCCGGAGGGTCTAACGCTACATTCACGCTACTGGCGGACGTCCCAGCTTATGCTCAGGCTACATGTAGGGGTAACTACACTTATCCCTTTTTGGAAGTCGGTGATGGTGTCACATTCGTTGTGACTGTTGGCTTCGATGAAAAAGTCTCCAACAAGATGTGCGTCTTCCAGGTGAGTGAAATGCAGCTGACGACAATACCCCAACAAGGGCACTCGAAATTTTATCAATAAACTGATCATACCGGAGAAGAAAATGAAACCTTATAGTATTTATTCGGTTGTTCAGTATCATTTTGGGCGGATTGCGCAAGAGAGAAAAATGTTCCGTCTGTCCAGTCTTGCGTCATCAATACGGTTTGCCACCGTGTTGAAGGCTTTGTGATGGCATCCGTTTAGGCACTCTAAATATGGCAAAGTATACAAAGTTCTAGCTCCAGTTCATTTGTAGAGCAATATTGTCGAAGAGATAAAAGAATAATATATTTTCATAAATATTAGCTGCATGTAACCAATGTGATTGAATTCTCTAAAAGTATTTTGCGGTTGAATATTCATCTTACTGGTCAGACCTCGAGAGGTATGAAGCCTACACCAAAGTCATTGCATCAAGGGGCTGACAGTGTAGTAAGGAACAATGAGGTGACAAAATGGATTGGCTGAAACTGTTCTCTGGGTTCGGAGAGACTGAGTATTTGCATAATTATTGAGATCTGGAGTCTGTTGGTGACCTGCATTTACAATATCGGGGTTTGATGCCATCAGTTTTACCCAATCCCTTCATCCAGCTTTGGAAGTATATTTGCACATAAACTTGGGTATACTTCAGCCTGGCAAGACCTGGAAGCCCTGTCTGACATTCTCAGGACATTTGATTGTTTCCTCCTACTGTCAGATATACAAACTCTGACAATCGGAGAATGGACTGTGACTACATATTGGGACTTTCCCTAACAGCAGCACGAGGACGACAAAGGCTGGGGAATACTATTTGGGAAGTTCAGGTGTTTTTACCATCAACAGTGTAAAATTCTATGAGCTTTGTTATGTCAGTGGAGAATTGAAGTAAACACATTTTCTGAATTTTGAGAATATATGTATTTGATGTCTGGCAGTTCTGCAAGGTTGTAATTATCGCAGTGTCTTCCCATATTATACAACTTCGACATGGACGAGGAATTTTATTCGAATATATTATAGTATTACTGCTATTACTGCAAGGAAAGTCTAGATGAGGTCAGGGTTGCAAGAATAGACTCTCACCGTGAAGGCCTTGACAGTTTTCAATGCCTTATTACCCGCTAAAATAACTGTTGTATAATATCGTATCGTGGCTGAAGATTTGGATCGTGGTAACAGTAACCGTAACACACTAATTGGAATTGAAAATCAATATACTGCCAATCGTTTCGTATTACAGAAAAAGGACGGCAGCAATACGTATACAGTGCTGGTAGAAATGGGATGGGGTGAACCGGACGGCTTTCTCATGACTCACAAAGAGCAGTACACCGTCACATGCGCTTACGGGGGCAAGGGTAACGGATCGAGCGGAGGCCAGCCAGTCGACGAATGGTAAATAGTTGGATTTGAGATGCTAGAGTCTAGTGTTCACAATCATATCATAAAGATCACTCCTCGGCTCACTACAGACCCGTCGCAACCCGAACACGGCGATGTTTGCGCGAAAGTCAATGATTCCTGACCGCTTGGCCTGTTCCGTGGAACTCCTGGTATGTCTGGCATTAATGGTGTAAAGATTTTACAGCTCTCAGCTGTAAACCGTGATCCGCCGCACGTGAGGCACACCATATGCTATTTGTTTCCCCTCGGTCCTCGTTGTATTTCTCCCTTTTTATAAGAGCAGATACATTATCCAAATGAAATGGATTTCCCTTGATTCTAACCCCGAAGTGGGATCTCTTCTAATTTGAGGTTTATCTTCTGGTTTTGCGTCTAAAACTGATCTTCATGGTAACGGAAGTCCTACAGCTGACATGCGCTGTTCGGAGTTTCGGCGGGATACTGTGCATTCAACATGGTTGCCAATATGGATTCCTAGCAGTACGGCACGAGGTACTAATGTCCTACATTATCCGAGACCGTTCCGAGTGATAATCAGTCGTCACGAAATTGACCCACTCGGCACGGCCTCGGATAATGTAGGATACTAGTACCTTGTTGCGCACTGCTGAGACTCCATATTGGCATCCATGTTGAAAGCACAGCATCACGCGGAAACTCCGAACTGTTCATGTCAGCTGTATGACTTTCGTTGCCATGGATATCCGCTTAAAATTCGAAGGGAATATCCATTCCATTTGAATATATATTTTATCTCCTGATAAGGGAGAAATACAACGAGCGGGAAACACATCCTATATAGCATGTGATGTGCATCACGTGCGGCGGATCACGGTTTACAGATAAAAGCTGTAAAATCCTTAAACGATTAATGCGCGAGGTACTATGACTTCGACAGAAGCGGCCGCGCAGTCGCGAATGGAAATTGACAACTACGGATAATGGAGTAAGTAGACCAGCAATTAGATCGTTAAAAGCAGCGATTTGTTTGACTAACGCCAGGCATCAGCCGTTGCTATGACATTCACTCTCCGTGGTTCAATATTTTCCACAAAATGCAGAGTCGTGGGGATTCTTATTCAAAACTTAGTCTTTTTCTTCGTATAGGCACTCCAAAGCTTCTTATTCTTTAGTGCAGAAGTTACCCATAACCGCTTCGCCGCATAATCTAAAGATTGGTCGAAGTTTACATTTGCTCATCACAACATCGGTCGTATCCACGCATGACAAAATAAACATAACCATCATGCATGCGGAGTGTGCGTGTACATGCTACATCGTACGTCACATCCGCTGTGTCGGAACGTCCGGTGTCCAGCTCACGTGAATCTTGTTTGTCGGGCATAGTTTCGCGACGGATTTTATCATATAAACTTAAAACATCGACCTTCGCGCAAACCTCGCAGTGTTCGGGTTGAGACCTGTCTAGAAATGCAGTACGGTCGGTATCATTTGAGCAATTCAAGCCAAATCCACAAGAACATCAGTCGCCATCGTCCCAAACCGTACCTACGTTAAAATCTTGACGAATACTTCAATGAAATTTGACCTATTATTCGTCAACTACGGTCATGCTGCAAAACTTGTCACAGAAGAGTTTTTTTTACTCTTAACCTCTAGCAAAATATTTTTCAAGAGCCATGTTCTCATTAAATATTATGATGGCAGCGTCTAGTTAAATATTGTTCTCAAGAGCCATCATGGCGGAGTCTCATTAAATATTGGTTTTTCTTAGATTACATACCACCACACAAAATTTCAAGATAGTTTGTGGCGATTTCCAAAGTTGGTTGATTTGATATTCTCTGGTTTCAAACGCATTAAAAGTTAGAAATGCATCCGTAGTAAACCGGAACAAAGATACTTCCATTAAACCACAGATGTCCTATTCGGATTTAGCGATGGCATCGATTAAAAAGACTGTTTATCTCTGTCGATGATATAAATTACAGCGATTTATCTCCAGTCTGCCTCACACAAACCATTTATAGTGTTTACTGTTGTCAACAGGTTAATAAGTCCACAAGAAAACCAACGAATGTTAGGTCCTCACAGTGCTTCCACCTTCGACCTCAAAGTCATCGATGTGCGGGGAAAGGCATTTGTCGGTTCTCTACCCATGGGTCGGTGGATACAACTAGAGGCGCTTTCAGACGGTATGTAATATATCTTATAATGGGTGGTTATTCGGGGTTCATCAACAGATCTCTACATATCTTACTCCAGCCGAACAAGATGCCATGTGTTGTGAAATTCCTATCTGAAACTTAATCTTGTTCAGATGCTCGTGTTGGAATCCTGGAAAGAAATCAAAATGTCGAATGAGGAAACTGGTTACAATCAAAATGGCATTCTCTTGACAGGTCTACGACAAGAGCAAATTCTATAGTTATCTTCATATTCAATCTTGCTCCATTCAATATAAAAAGTCCAATTCTCGAAGTTTCGTGATTTCCTTTCGGTTTTGCATTGTCCAATTGATCCACGAATGGTATATTTCGTTTGCCTCCACTACCAGAAAACGTAATTAATATGTTCAAATCTAAAGCTTATTCTAGCCTTGATACGGTTAGAATGCTAATGATAAACTGTGGAATTAACGGTTCAATTATGGACTTATCTCCGTTAAGATTTA
Source organism: Hanleya hanleyi (assembly GCA_036873755.1). Classification (NCBI taxonomy): domain Eukaryota; kingdom Metazoa; phylum Mollusca; class Polyplacophora; order Lepidopleurida; family Hanleyidae; genus Hanleya; species Hanleya hanleyi. The sequence goes on from JAVTVY010012299.1 coordinate 28,817, forward strand.
ACTAACGTCATGTTCTACCCAACCAAGGTGTTGGTTCGAATTCGTCGTGATATTGTTGAAAGCGACGTTAGATTCTATTCACTCATCCAGTCAACGTGCAGAATAAAATTGCTTATTGAATAAGGCTGTTTGATATTGCAGCGAAGGGTGGAGAGAAGGGTATCCGAGCACTTAGCTGTGTCGCCAAGAATGAGGTGTCCTCGTACGCTATTCTCCGAGCAGGGTGAGTTCTCCAGGGTTGCTCATCCCGTGTAATTTTACTGAAGGACTGGTAATATTGCTTAGCAAAGACTTTAATATTTTTCAATTACTAGTGGTCTAAGTTTCTAAAATTGAATTTTATTTGCAGCAGATAGCTTGTTTTACTTTGATTGTGCGTTAGAATCGTTAAGATTAACCTTTAGTAATAATCTTAAAAGATGAAATCCTAGCCACTCAGTGCGCGATCGAAATGATGTAGACCCGTACATTATTTTCAGGTGTGGAGATGGTGTCATCTTCCCTAAACACGCAGGGTTTGAAACGAAAGGGTTAAAAGTCTACAGTCCTTACTTCGAAGGTTTTCGATTGCGGGGAAGTAACCAGATCACTTTTGTGTGCAATTTTACAGTGTGTGAAAAAAAATGTAATGGGGTAAGTATATTAAGTCTACTTTGCAGCTCGCCAAATATCCGTAGTTGGCTACGCATAACTTTCTTGTGGTGTGTAACAAACTGGACAAAACGACTACCATTACTCCGTGAAAATAATAATACGCTTCAAATAACTTTGTAATTCTCTCTATATACAACTCCATTATAGTAGTTATAACTGAGCCCCCGGTACAGGACACGGCTATTACGTTTTGGATGGAGAGAACTATAAAATTACTTTCAGCGTGATATTATCTCGAAGTAATACAGCATACGTTTTGCAAAATTAAGTTACAAACTGTAAAAAAAAAAAAAAAAAATATAAAAAAAAAAAAAAAAATTGGAACGGACTACTAATCCGGGACTCGCGCAAAACTGAAATTCATACTTTAACGATATTTCTGTCCCATAGGGAAGGCAGGTGCATTGGCCCGTGGCTCTCTGCGGTTCGTTTTCCTATTCTTTCCGGTCTCTTCAGCATGGGGACTTATTGAACTATTGATAACTGGTGTAAATAGGATCAAATTATCCTATATTCCAAGAAAGGATCAGCATGCTTACATTTATGATAATTTTGGTAACTTCAGGTCGAAAATAATCCAGTAACCATTGATAGAAGACATTTCCTGGGCTGAACAGGTCCACCCATACAAGCATTTTTTAACGAATATTTCATAATTCCGGTAGCGTGATGAATCTTCTCGGCGGAAAAATATCCGTATAATGCCGGTTGAAATCCCAAGATATTTAGAATGCTATATAATATGCAAAACATTTCCTGAAATTTCACTGTTGGCTAAAAAGAGACTGCGTGGATTCTGGCAAAAATATTTCTTTTTTTCCTTTTTCTCGCATAGAATGCTTGCACCTACTGACCAAACTATGCGTTTAAGAATTTCATTATCGGCAAAATTGTTTTGTAGAAGTTATTCACAAAATCATCTTTTTCTGTCGAATTGAGATTTTTAATTTAACGAAATTTCTAGAAGAACGACCTTGAAATGAAATATTATTTGACGCATATCTTCATGTTACGGAGAAAATACATTTTTAAAAAATTAATTTATGCTAAACCCGGAATGTAAACTTGCCAATGTTTTTTCTAGAGATGCGAAAAGATGTCCTACCCCAACTGTAAATTTATCATCAAAAGTTCATTCGATCGTGGTAATATCAAATATTGTTATACTGAACTGTGACCGTTGGTCCCAACTGCTGAAGAAAACGGCAAAGAGTACGAGAATGAACTGCTGGGAGCCACGCGCTAATGTACCTGCAGAGCTATGAGGACACCTCTATTGCTAAAGGATTATCTACAATTTTGATCAAGTTGGGAATTAAACTGAACATACTTCAGTATAGTAAATCAGCAATTACTGGATCTAGTTAAATAGAAAGGTTACTTTTTTTAAAAGAGGGGCAAATTGTGGAAACTCTATAAAGAAATAATGTACTAAGTGAAATAAGCAATGTAATTGATAGGTGTAGCTTGTTTCACTCCCTCCTAAATTATCCTACGCTTATTTGTAGAATTCCTGTAAGAACCTTGTGAAGAGAAGTGCCAAACGGCCCGCCATCCTACACGTTGTGGACAAGATACCCGGTAAGTTTATATACTGGTCCACAAGTTCTGATAACCACGATAGATGTGCAACAATATACAAAGTGTAAGAAAAAGAAACCTATCTACTTGCGGGTTAAATACCCATATCCCAACCAAGAGAAGCAACTTTGCTGATTTCGTGCGGGCAGTAAATCCATGTCGCCTAGTTAAACCCAGACTGTGTCATCACATGCATGGAATCGAACGATATTGTTCGCCAGCAAATATTTGAGAAATGCGAATTCTCATGGGCGTGGCCATCTTTAAACAATCCCGCACGGAATGATAATCGAACTAGGGCTTGGAGAAAAATAAAAAAACTTCAAATATAGAGATTTTGGGTTTGTGACATTTTCAAATATCATTAACGAATTTATCCCCTATTTTCCAACTAGCAGGCCGGTCTCCACTTATTGACCAATCGCGAACCAGGTTATGATTTTATCCTACTATCTCTTTGGGTAACTTGTGATGTTTTAGTTCCTTTATACCAATAGCATACTCGGATTGACAAGTTACCCGTCCTAAATTTTGCTAACAGCTACAACTTTTATGATAACAGAGTGGATTTGGCTCTCTCTCAAACTTGCCTTTGCATGTTGGTTCTGTCCAGGGTTAGACCTCGATTGACTTTCAGGTTTGAACAAAACTTGGAACTTGCTTTCCCCCGCTATTTTGCTTGCATGCAAATTTTTAATTATATCATGGAAAGAAGCAGTCACTGAGGAGGATCAAAATAGTGACTGGCCATTGGTTCATTGTATGACCTCTATACTGATGTGCATACCCGTATTTGCATCTACATTTATAACACATTCAGTGATTGCTTGCTATACCGTTCCGTCCATATATACCCACGGGTGGTGCCACCTGGATGCCAAATTTTTTTTTCTGATCGTGAACATAACGGATTTTTTCCAAATTTGGTATGCAGAAATCATGCCGCAAGATATCGTTTGGGCTTGCATTCCATATGTGGCGCCACTTGGAACCAACGGAGCATTGTATTCGGGTAGTAAACTCGGAATGCCTTTAAAAAATTCTTTACATCGTTGGTATGTGGGTATCTTGCCACAAGATGTTTGGTAATTGCGTTTCGTTCACATTGGTATACACCCAGGTGAGGCCAACTCGAAATTTTGTTTCCAAAATGTGTAAATTAGAATGACTTAATAAACGCTTCAGTACATGTATGTGGATAACTCGCCACTTGTATATTGCTTGGTATGATTCTTAATAAGTAATGAATGTTTGTTAATCCATGTGCACATGGGGATACCACCTCGATCGTAATGGATAGGCTGTATCTAATTTATAACCCTAACCGTCCGTCGGTTTTATCGAAAGGCTATGGAATTAAATAAAGGATTATTGGAGTCACTAAGAGGATAAATGTGGAGGGGGCTAAAACGGGCACATGTACCTATTTGGGCCTTATAATCACCCACAAAGAGGCGGACGACAAGTGATGATTATTCTCTTAAAGGTATTTGATGAAACCATACAAACGTCAGACATGGGCCTGGGTAGATGAGAATTTGCACGCATGCGGGTCTTTCCCTAAGGAGATTCACCCAAAAACGGCCAGATCGTCAGTCTAAGATGCTTGCTGGCTCGAATAATTCCACTGTGAACCGGGGCCCCGATCAAAATCGGGCCGCTCGATCTTAATCAAAGCCGGTAACAGGCAGGAATTTGTACACTGCCAGCCAATGCGTCTGGAGAAATCTTGTACCACCTGTACAGGATTGTCGTTTATTCTGATCGTTTGAAGACTGTTCTCGTTATTTGTTTTGGCAGAACCCTCGATTGACCTGGCTTCACCGTACCTCGAAAAGTCGATCGGCATATTGAACAAAGAACCAGTGATCTACCTTACTCGTACGCTTCATGTTGTGGAACCCGAACAACAGAAACCTTCCCTGATGAAGAGAATCACTTCCTTGGATACCGGCGCATTAGTATTGTTATCTACAGTCGTGGCTCTTGTGCTGCTCTCCATGACTGTGTCAGTTTACATCTGCGCCAGACTCCGTGCCCCGGTGAAGCATCAGGTTGTTGGGAAATCAATGACCAAGACCCCTGAAAGTTGACCAGAAATTAATTTGTTTAATATTTTCGTTTTGTTTGTTATTCAGTGCTCTGTATTCTGTTCTATAATTGGTTTAAAATTCGACATTTCGTTTATCGGACTGGTCAACCAACTTGAAGCAAATAAACACCGTTAAGAAGACTCGTAAACGTGTTGTCATTCATTGTTTCCTGCTTGAAACTGGAACGTTCAAGGTCCTCTCTAAACGTTTTATTGAAAAAACAAACGGGGGTCGGTTACCGTATATGCAATATAGTTGGTGGTCATTACCATACACCAAAATAACCCTCCTATTGTGCAGAATGCAGATATGATACCTCTTTGTAAAGTATAAGTATAATTACAGAAACAAGATTCTGGGTGTTGTCAGAAGTCAACACAGTCCTAAAACCTATAAAAATTACCGGTTACAATATACATTAGATAGGATTAGGCTGGATTTGTCCCAGTCTGGTTGACTGAAAGCAAATTGTATTGATCTAGAAACTCGGATGGGAAGCAGCCATTTTTAGCCCACCATCTGGTTTTTATCCCACCATCGGGGCTGTTCAAATCGCTTTTTGTCCGTGGTCCGTCGTCCGTCCGTAAACAATTCTTGTTATCGCGATTTCTCGGGAACGACTGCATGGATCTTTCTCAAATTTGGTACACAGATTCCCCTTGTGGTCCGATTCGAAAATCCAATATGGCCACAAGGCGGCCATCTTGGATTTCCCCATGAAACCTTGTTATCGCGATTTCTCAGGAACTACTGGATGGATCTTTCTCAAAGTTGGTACACGGGTTCCTCTTGGGGTCTAGATGTGTAAGATACCTATCCCGGTCAGATTGGAAAATCCAATGTGATCATTGGGTGGTTGGGTGGGTTAAGGTTCCTGTTGCTTCAATGTATTTTGCTGAGAAGCAACAGGAACTTGATCATGTGATGTCTAGCACTGTAGTATCATTTGTCTTTATTGCACTATGTAAGTGTCTGTGTCTTGTGTGCTGTCCTCAGTGTTTAATAGGGTGGATGAAGGGTGTCTGGTTCCATGCTGCTTCAAAGATTTCCTCTTTGAAGTAGCAGGAACACAACTTGGCTGGGTGGTGCTTAGTTGATTCGTAGCGATATAGCTGAAATATTGTTGAAAGCGACGTTAAATTCTATTCACTCATTCCAATATGATCACAAGGCGGCCGTCTTGAATTTCCCCATGAAACCTTGTTATCGTGATTTCTCCGGTAGTACTGCATGGATCTTTCTCAAATTTGGTACACGGGTTCCCCTTGTGGTTCAGTTGTGCAAGATACCTTTTGGCCCGATTCGAAAATCCAATATGGCCGCCAGGCGGCCATTTTTAATTTTCCCGTGAAATTTTGTTATCGTGAATTCTCGGGAACTACTGTATGGATTTTTTTCTTCAAATTTGGTACACAGGTTCCCCTTGTGGTGTACTTGTGCAAGATACCTTTCCTGGTCCAATTCCAAAATCCAATATGGCCGCCAGGCAGCCATCTTGGATTTCCTCATGAAACTGTTATTGCGATTTCTCAGGAAGTACTGCATGGATCTTTCTCAAATTTGGTACACTGGTTTCCCTTGGTGTCTAGTTGTGCAAGATATCTGTTCTGGACCGATTCGAAAATCCAATATGGCCACCAGGCGGTCATCTTGGATTTTTTCAAGTAACTTTATCGTGATTTCTCCAGAAGTACTGCGTGGATCTTTCTCAAATCTGGTACACCGGTTCCCCTTGGGGTCTAGTTGTGCAAGATACCTTTTTCGGTCCGATTCAATGTAATATGCCCACCAGGTGGCCATTTTGGATTTTCCCATGAAACTTTATCTTCATTTCTCAGGAAATACTGCAGAGATCTTTCTCAAATTTGGTACACAGGTTCCCCTTGTGGTCCAGTTGCGCAAGATACCTTTTTTAGTACACCGGTTTCCCAGGTGGCCATCTTGAATTTCCCCTTGAAACATTATCATGAATTCTCAGGAAATACTTCCTGGATCTTAGTGAAATTTGGTACACAGGTCCCACATGGGGCTTAGTTGTGCAAGATACCGGATACCCATGACCGGTCGGCTACACGAAGGGACATCACTCTTGTGACACAACGTCACAACTCGACAACTGTAGACTACTGCATGTTTCGATCCGAGATAGATAATCCGGATTCAGACACTTTCAAAATTTCAACATTAAGTTTTGTACCATCTTACTATTTTCGAGAATGGTATCTTAAAAGAGAACTCAAACTAGCTCAGTAAACAAAACAGAAATAGCATTCGTTCCTCATTATAAAATCTTAAGTGTTTCATAGCTCATGCGAAAGTGTCAAAGAGATTTGTCTTCGCTTCCAGTAACTCAATGACCAGTGCGAAAAAAAAAATACTACAAAACGAAGATGAAGGATCCTCTGGACATTCACTTTCAGACTAACTTTGCCCATTTCACTTGTACTATAACAACCGACATAAAGTACAGTTTCTAGAAATCTTGAAACTCAAGAAACTCAGAAAGATAATATCTTGGTGTTTTCCAGTGTCACCTTTTCGATCTTCTTCGCTCAAATTCGAAATTCTGCAAACAAAACTACAAATCATTCGTTTGTTCTTAGTAACGATGGACAAAAAGATCCTCTTGTCATTAGCTTACAATTATCGGACGATGGTGGGCGCCAAGATCCTTCAGGATCTCTCGTACCAATTAGTGTTTCTATTCAATCTCCAACTGCCCATTGTCACTTCTGGGGGTCACAGAGTGCTTGGTCTTGTGTGATGTTACTGGACACTTCTGCTATTTGCCCTGCAATAGAAGAGATCCTTTTGTCCGACTAACGTAAATTTCACTTGAATGTGACATATCGATTTAGGAAACAATCTTTAAAAACAAAAATCTCAATATAATTTTCATATCTAACATAGTGTACATTGTAGCCAGGACTTCATATTATTTTTAGAACTGAAATTTTATTTTTAGAACTGAATTTCAACAATGTGCACGTTGGTTATTGACTTATGATGAAGTATAGATGCTTCTAAACAGGTATCCTATTTGTTTTCTGCATGATATGAGAAATGTTTTGTTATGTCCTTGTCCTCAATTATATTACATACGCGGTTATCAGAGCGTCTGTAGGTTTTTTCAAAATAAGTACCAATTTAAAGATAGGTACGTCCACTTTTGATGACCAATTTCCGACCGGCAGTTGAATCTCCTGACATTCTTCAATGTGTATATTGCATTCCAAGTCTCCGACACGTCTGATGTCTATTAGTCAATGTCTGATGCTATAGGGTAGTTTAATTGTACATTATGTCAAACGGTTAAGAGCGGACAATGTTTAGATATCTCCTATATTGTTGCATTTCACAGTGTATTGAACAGGAAATCTGCAAGTAGATTTTAATACGAGGTGTTCCAGCTTCTAACTGATGTACATATTTGGCAGGCGAGAAGTCAACTTGCGGATGTCTGTGTTCGACATTCTAATGAACATAGGTAGTGAATGGATTGTTGACTAACTGTGCGAGACCGGAAAGTAGATTTCTTACCTCCCACATTGACATTGCTGCAACAACAAAGTGGGAGGAGTTATTGCAATTGTGTCTACACGCCGGACACGTCCATGGTTGTCGGGTAACCATGGGACCTAACATTACAATTTCTGTAATCCGTTGCAAACCATTGGCTGGGAATCTCTTAAAATTGGTATTATCACGAGGGGCAAACTGTGAATAGTTCCTGGTGCACAGTCTTAAATTGGAGCCATATACAAGACCATAGTCCAGTCGACCGTTGTGGCTGTCCGCGAAATGGCGAAGTCCGAAGATCAATTCCCCAGTTGAGTCTGAAATATTAAAACAAACCTTGACAACATTCTTTGCCCATGTCAAGAAATAGTCAAATGACAAACAGTTTATTACCTCGATACCATAAAACCACATTAAAACTCATTGGAAATCAAGGTTTACTGCACTCAACAGTTTGTAAATGTTACCCACATGCAGCACACCTCGCCAAACATCCTACAACAAATCCTTCAATGAAAACCCAGAGTAAACCACAACATGCATGTGTGTCCACATCTACCCCTGCTAGCATACAATGTAAATGCAGTACAAATGTGAGACTGGTCAGTTAAAGCAGAGCAACGGGTTTCTGGTCCTCCAGTTTCATGTAGCTGTAAATGGAGGATGCCCAGCCGGTGAATGTTAGTGGACAAGCTCAAATAACTCCATGTATGTTCTATTCAACTGGAGACAATGACTTGGGTACGGGTCTCCCCTAATCTGGCATTACATGTATAATCTGGTGCAGGCTGCTTCTGTATGAATGTTTGAATCGGAGGCCCTTTCAGATTAAATGGGAAGAACATGTTATCCACACATTAAAAAAAGCATATATCCTGGCTAACTTACGTCATACATGATATATGAATGACCATACATATTTGATTAATTACAAATCAAATGTTTCTATTCCTAGTCACTCTGCAAAGGCCTTTGGATTTAGCTGTACAGATTGCATGCCACCTTTCACCAGGGGAACACCTGGGGTGTTATAAGGCACATTTCAAGGTTTTTAATCGCTGTTCGAATGCAGGACGAGGTGTTACATTTTCATCTTCAGAATTTGTTCACACTTTTGTAAATCTTCGACAAGGGCATAAAAAATGAATCTGATATGCTCTCGTATTTTCTACTTAAATGGCGGACCCTACATGGGAATTTACCAATTCTAAACCGACAAAACTGACATTTAGGGAGTGACAAATACCAAAATGTTTCCCAAGCCTTGCTGAATGTGACTAGGACACCTCTTTGAACAATGTAAATTGGAGAATATAATTACAAAAACAATGGTTCTTGGGACTGCCAGCAGAAGTACATAAATACTAAACACACAATATTGAAAAGCAGGTAGGAAAAGTCTGTATAGTTTGTTCTACAACAAAGACTATGCTAGATATGAAAATTGATTCGGGAAGTATTTTTAAATATTTTTTTTACTTCAGTAAAACTATGCACAGAGAGATTTTACAGCCAATATACCAAGGGTACCCCCATTATAATTTTCCCTCAGTTTGCCCATATGACTGAAGACTGAGGTACGAGTAAAAAGTACAGTATCTCCCTAACCTGTACATATTTTTTCATTTGGTAAAAAGCACCAAGTAGACGATCCTTCTGCCTATAATACGAATAAAGCATTGACTAGATATGTTTAAACAATATTATTTTTTATTATCAGATCTAGAAAATTTCTGATTTTAGGGTTGTCCGAAGTACACGTATGAAAATAGTTCCAAATTGTTTATTCTTTCTCAGACCAGAATAGTTCTCCTTCAGTGGTGGACAGGCTTTGTAGGCCTATATATAGTCAATTAGCATGTATTTGACCCCTTTCCTGTATTAAATAATACACTGTTAATTGTTTTCCTTCAAGATATCAGATTAATACGCACTAAAGTATGGAGGCCTGGTTTGGTCACTCTTCCAAAGATTGACCTCAGCTCAGAGAAATACAGTTCAGGAGGCAACAGCTGCCCTACCATAGCTCTAGGGGCTGTACATGTATCTATGCTGGGTCTAGTTTCTGATGAAGTGGTCAAGCTAAAACTAGGTCATCACATGGACTGGTGTTAGGAATATATGTACAATGTACATGTATGTTGTGAAATTAATGAATCAATTGAACTTAAACTTAGAAATAATACTACATGTATCTGACATGTCTGAGAACTGAAATATTCTGAGATGGATGTCTTGCCACTTGTTGTTTCATCAGCACTCATGTGTTCTAATACTTTCATTCAGTACCAGTACCGGGAAAATGTATAATATTAGTACCACTACATATGGATCAGCTTGGTATTATGGCCAGCTTTTCGTGTGTTTTTTTTGGGAGCTTTTCAAACAAATAGATACTATTTTGAATTGAAACTCTGGGAAAGAAATCTGCTATTCAGGAAGCAGCAATTCTTTTGAGTTTTACTATTGCAGCCGGAGTCAATCAATAGTGACAGACTCACTGAAAATGATGCTCGGGTATAACAATCAGTTAAAAACTATTTTTCTTGTGAGCCATAAATTACAAAATACTAATTTATAAATGGAAGTACAGTGCAATAAAATCTAGATTATGCAAAGAAAAGTTCACTTGCGATGGATGGTATCTGTCCCAACCCTCCATCAACACCGTTTATCTTCTGAACCACCTTTCTATATATGCCCATGGGCCTAGTTTTAATTTTAATTCATTTTTTATGAAATTTTCAAATTAAAACAAAAATAAAGAAAAATTACATTCAAAATCTGACAAAACGTAATTTGCTGACAAGCTGCTCATTTGGACTACATTTGGTAAAAATTTACTTCATGACCGTGGTCAATTTCCCCATGTAGTCAGTGGGTCATCCCAGTAATCTATCAAATGTATTAAAATTTGATGATACAAAGATCAAAGACCGGTTTAATCCTATAATAAGTGACAACAATATACACAAATGTGTACACAACACATCCAAAATTATAACACAAAGGTGTTTATGGTATACACAATTCCAATATAGACACTGTTAGTTCAATTGGATTTATCTACATCTCAAAACGTTGGCAGTAATTAGAGAGATGCCTATATTACTTGGATACAGTTATTACTGAGGAAACACGTAAATAACATTGGTGAATATATTCGGTGTCTGATTTCAAGTCCATGAATGCAATGTTTGCAAACAGACACTTGTCAAAACGCAACATAGAAGAAAAAAGGAATAAAATTCATTACATCTCTGATGGACATTTGCTGATCTCTGCTAGAGATACAACCATGAAAGGCGAAGACAAATGGTAGTTGTCTCGCTTAAACTGTTAACTGTTTGGTGAAACATTGAAGCGGCAACTTACAGAAATCAAGGCCTATATTCCAACAGATTTGGATTTCATACCTCTGAGTCACACCGTGCGAAATGCCAGAGAAACTATTTGGTGTGTGCGGGGGGGGGGGGGGATGGACCTGCTAATACTGGTGCCTGTAATCCATGTTCCTTGCTGCCCACAAGATCTCTAATATGAATATGAAAGAAGAATAACAAACTTATAATCCTGGAGATGCTGAAAATGAAATAAAGAGAAAGTATGTACCATGATGCAACCGCGACTGACATTAAACAAACGAAAATGTGAATCCATCAGCAGAAAGATTCATTAATGACTCAGTTATTGGATTTCATGTGTCTCATTAAAGTTACAAATGCAAAAGGCAATTTGGATATTCTTTGTGTATGGAACAAAAATGAGTTTCTACAGGTGATATTATTAATTTCATGTGGTTTCCGACTGATATGAAGTGGATTTACACATAAATGATTGAAGCATTGAAGATTTGAAACGAGGTTTAGATTTTGAAAAAAACATGTAATTGTATCTATATAAATTTCCTTTCTTCCTTTTATAATTTATTGTATCTCGAAAGCTAATTTGCTCATAACTACCAGCTGTGTTAAGTGGGCCTCGTCATATTTGGCTTAGACAATTTGCACCTAGCACTGACAAATCGACCATTTTTTGTCTATATTTGCTCCAAAAGGTCTCCATATTCTCGCGGAAATGGCAAAAGAATATACAAGAGATGTTCAGTATGTTCGTTTCACCCACATTTGGCAAATAATAATTTTAATAATTGGAAAATTAATTAAAATTAAAAAAAATATTTTATTAATAATTTAACGACATAAATTTGAAATAACTCAATTATTTGTGTCGTTCAGAAGTCAGCCCGGAGAAAATTGGGCTGATGAAGTCACAACTATAGCCATAGTGACGATTTGAAGTTCTCTTGTCAAATGTGAAAATATATTGTCTGACAGTACACTATTAATTTTGTTGCTGGTTATATATCACAAAAATCACAAAAACAAAATCACAAGTCACAAAAAATCTCTCGATGAATAAATCCATGAATATATTCACCTTGCGGAACATTTACTGTGAAAGTCTTGACCGGAATTGACCATGGAAATTTCAAATCGGCGTCATTGACAGCTGATCGATGTTACCGAATGTCCTTCAATTGTAAACAGGGAGCCTTCTCACACCTCGATGATCAGGTCTCCATCCGCCATGGTTTCCTCAAAGTGGCACAAATCAACACAAGGCAGTACAGTTTGAAGCCTCGTCTGCAATTTGAAATATCAGATGTATCAGAATTTGCTGAAAAATCACAGCTCATAAAATCCATTTATCTGCTCTCAAATTTCTAAACCATGTAGTTCGAGGACTCCGACCCGGAAGTGATTAAATCTGGTCTGATGCCAGGTTGGCTCCCCACTGATCTTGACCCATTTTTAAAGGTCGCATAGATCAAATGTGATCCTCCTCAACCCATCTTATGGGAGGCCAAATGTCCAAATAATCAGAAACTCGGTTATCGAACCGACAACGTAAGTTTTCTAAGGGAAGTGGGAAGAAGTGCCGACATACTGACAGACCTATTCCATATAACCGTATTAGCACTAAGTTCAAATAGTCAATCATAGTATACATAAACATAGGCTAGTTTCCTGCAAGAGAGGAGCGGTCAACAGTTTCCAATGATGCCGACAAGACCTCGTGATGATTCAAAAATATAAAATCCGTATCACTGATTAGTATTCTTAATCCATAATAATCGTTTTGAAGTCGTCATCTAGAGAATGATGTGTTTCAGTCACGCTTTGACTGTGAGTGTTCATATGAGCACCTTGAGGACCTTGAAGTACATGGGTTCATACGGCCCCTAGCCCCGGGTTAAGCGGAATTAGACAACTATTACGAAACGTAACGCCATAGATCTTTCACGCTACGCCCGTATTTTGCTATCCGCATGCGATAGGTGTCCCCAAATTTGAGAAAATTTGAGTGGAGGCGCTTGGTGGAATAGCCCTGTTTTATAGGTTTCTGCAACAATGATATGTGACGTTGATTAAAATCGTCACATTTAAGGTGGTTCATACCCCAAAAGACGTCGGCGACGTCATTACCCAGGGTTATTTCCCTTGTAATAACTCTTCCAACGTCGTATATTGCCTTTTCTGACAAGAGACGTTACCAGGGGAGGTAATGCCGTCGCAAATATTAGAAAACTATGGGGATAGGGTCACTCAAAGCATTTTATATAAAAAAGTAGATCGAAATGCTACTAGGCGTGATATGTATACGCCATATGCAGGTCCCTCTGGAATATTACTGTCCAGAAAGGGATAGTTTACGATGTCGAAATTGTAATCATCTCTTTTGTCATAAAGTCGACGAGAGAGAATGCCCGCTTCATTTCTATAGAGATACAGATCTAAATATGATGTGCCTGTAGGGCTATCTGTAGTTTCCTTCAAATCCAGTGAAGGTGGATATATATATCCTTCATTGCGTCATTTATATAGCGTTTGGTGAATGAGAAGGAACGGGCTTTGAATGAATCGGTTGGATCGGTTTTTGAAAGCGCGTGCATATAGTCATATTCATAAGAGAACATATACAGGTCAGCCAACAGGGTTGCACAATTAGTACCCATTGAAATACCTGTATGTTGCTGATATATTGTATTGCCAAACAGATATTTCTACTGAGAAATTCAAGTCCCTTTTAGTAACAGGTAGTCCCGTTCTGAGTTTTCTGCAATATAACAGCTCAGCGGGGGGTTTGCCATCAATCACAGGTGTCGCTCTGTAGTTGAGTAGAGCTAAGTAAGGATCACTACCTTCTTCTGTTGCCTTGACAAGCAAGCCTTTAACGATTCCCACATACCTTTCCGCTAAACCTTTAGACTGGGGTGATGCGGGCTGGAGGTGATATGGGAAATTCCCCATTTCTCAGTGAAGTCCTTGAATTTCACATCCAAAACGTTTGTTGCGTTGTCAGACATGACTAGTAGAGCTAAATAAGGATCGTGCATCTTTAAGATCGCATCATCAGCTGAGAGATTTGTCAGCTGGATTGTCTCTGGGAAATCTGAGTAATAGTCCACAAGAAGCATGAAGTCGTGATTGTCGAAACGAAAGACATCACAGCCTACTTTGAGTCATGGTCCGTTTGGTCGATCATGTGACTGTAAAGGCTCCTTCGAATCTTTAGGACGATGTTTCTGACAAAGCTCGCAATCAAGCACTTTCTTCTTTATGTCCACTATCATCCCTATTCAGAACATGCACGATTTCGCTGTGGTGATACATTTATCAACACCTTGATGTCCTTCATGGACACGAAGTAGCATCTTTGATCTCCAAACTTTGGGAATCAGAAGTTTGGAGCCTTTGAAAATCAGTTCATCTTCCACTGCTAACTCATCTCTGAAGTTGCAATATGGCCGCACTATCTCTGGCACAGTTTCTATCTCTTCTGGCCATCCAGAGAGAACGGTGCGTTATAGCGGGGCAATTTCATTATCCACTTTCATGGAGTCCTGCAACTTTAACACCTTTGGACTGAAGAGAAGCAACATCTTTACCATATGTACATAATACTGTAACACTGTGTAGTTTCTCGTTTTCAGCTACGCATGGCTGAAGAGCTCAGGATAACGCGTCGGCTATCAGTAATTTCTTTCCAGGAATCCACTCATACGTGAAATTAGTACGCTGCAGTCGTAACATGAGTCCCTCGATCCTTGGCGGAGCATTTTACCAGTGGTTTTGAGAACAGGAACTTCAGAGGCTTGTGGTCATTTTCAACAACAAACTTTCTCCCATACACGAACTGGTGAAAGCGTTCCGCAGAAAATACTATCGATAAAAATTCCATCTCTATTTGTGAGTAATGACGTTCAGCGTGAGTCAGAGATCGCGAAGCGAAAGCGATAGGGTGGCCATCTTGTAGTAAAGTAGCACCCAAGCCAGGTTGTGAGGAGTGACATGACACTTTGACCTCCTTTTCAAGGTTGAAAAATTTCAACACTGGTACTGTTGTCAAGAGATTTTTTAGTCTCATGAATGCCAGTTCATGGGTTGTGAACCACACGAACACACTATCATTTTCAAAAGCTCTCTGAGCAGTGTAGAAATGTTAACATTCCTCTCCGATATCACGACTGATTAAGCATGTAAACGTAAAGATAAGTATAGCAATTTATCTCGGGAGAGTAGAATGAACCTTAGTTAATGTTTTCATTCATAACTGAGTTTGGGCGTGGGTTCTTGTCCCACTTCTGACACCATGTGTTGTTTGTCTTATAAAGATTATTTAGGTCCGATGACTACGGAGTATACCATAAATCAACAAGATTACAACGATCAGTTTAATCTATGAAAGAGTATGTATTCAGCCATTAGTAACCGCCCCCCCCCCCCCGTGCGCATGTGTGCATTACGGTATATATACAGAGCTATGCGATGATCGCTAGCCGCGTCTGGTTATACAATGACACATTACAATGTCTACATATAGATGAGCAATACAAACGAGATACTCTTAGAGGTCAAAGGTCACAACTGTTGTCAGAGGTTGAGGAAGTCCAGTTTAACGTCGCGTTGTTCCAGTTGCTCCCCAGTTGCAAATCTTTGAAGCAACATGGAACCAGTCATCCTGTCATGCACCATATAAAACACGGACAGCCCACAAGACCGACATGACGCTTACATTGGTGCAATAACTTTAGACATTACATTTCAAGTTCCTGTTGCTTCTCGGCAAATGCATTGAAGCAACAGGAACCTGTGCCCACCGGTCATTCACAAAAGATCTGTTCTCAGAGGTGGACTAGGGGCACAAATTTATTCTAACATATCGAGTGAATGGTCCGGTCGAAATTGATTTACTGCGATTGACCTGCTACGTACCCTATCACTGAAAAACTCTCGGTCACAAGCGGAGGAGCTGGGGATCAGATGAGATTTATACAAGTCTATCCACTTGGTAGCCAGTCGTTGTCCATGAAGAATTTAAGCGGCCATAATCGAAAGACCTATTTTAGGACATCGTATTAGAACCAAACTACGACCAAGCATATCTCCAATTAGACGGTCAAATTTTCATGGATGCCGACAGGACGTGCTGTTCCTACGGTCAAATCCTCCTCATAGCTGATCATCATTCTTTCGTGCAGATGAGTTCCAAGTCGATTTCGAAAGTTCATATACCTCGGTCAAGGCCTGGCTGTGACCGAATCAAGGTATATTCACATGTTCAATTCCTTCCCAAAGTCTGAAACAGTTTCTTATGGGATAATCATATATATGAGACTTCAAGCTGGTCCTACATCGAACTAAACACCTCAACAAAAGTAAGTTCCCCCCTAAACATTGGCTAATATTTTCTAAGATATTTATGCGATCGTCACGAGATTTCACACAGAACATAGGTTTGGCCAGCGCAACAATCTGTGAAAATGAGTACCCTGTAGGTGGTGCTATGCCTGAATGAGCATGAATTCAATGCAAGACGGTCGCATTTCAAAAATTGCAAAACAGATTATCAAAGACGGATTTTATTCAATAACGAACAAATCCTAACAGGTAGAGCAATGACTGTACTATCCACTCACAAGGTTTGACCAGAGCATCAATCGGTCAAAATGATTATCGTGTAGGTGGTGCTATGCCTGAATGGGCATGCATTGAATGCAAGACAGTAGCATTTCCATAAATTGCAAAACAGATTATGAAAGAAAGATTTTGTTCAATAACGAACAAATCCGAACCGGTAGGGCAAAGACACTGCTATCCAATCACATGGTTTGACCAGAGCAGCAGTCGGTGAAAATGAATGGGCATGCATTGAATGGAAAAAGGTAGCATTTTCATAAATTGCAAAACATATTATCAAAGACAGGTTTTATTCAATAACGAACAAATCCTAACCGATAGAACAAAACAGTACTGCCCAATCACACGGTTTGACCAGAGCACCAATCCGTGAATATGATTATGGTGTAGGTGGTGCTATGTCTTAACCCTGTCAGGCTTGGAGGGCTATAAGCCATAAGGCTCCCTCCTACCAAACTTGCTCTCCCATCTCCGGAGCGACAAAAAAATGAAAGCAGGCTTTTCAGTTTTTCATATTGGGGTCATTTTGAAAGTATTTTCATAGCCCCCGAGCAGAGGATCATGGGTAAATCCAAGATTCGACCATTTGGGGTACCAGAAAAGTGATGTTTTCATCCTTTTCCTTCGAACTTTCTGCTTTTGCCAGCGGAAAAGTGAGTAAAAATAATTTTATTTCACACCGGACTATCATTTACTAATTTCTCATGCATTTTGCAAGGAAAATACATAAATAAAAAAAATCGAAAAATCGGCCAAAAATGCCATTTGGAAAATGTCGTCAGTGTGACGTCATCAGATCGGCCATCTTCGATTTACCCATGATCCTCTGCTCGGGGGCTATGAAAATGCGTTCAAAATGACCTCAATATGACAAACTAAAAAGTCTACTTTCAATTTTTTGTCGCTCCGGAGATAGGCCTGGAGGGCTATTATGGCTCCCTCCTACCAAACTTGCTCTCCTGACAGGGTTAAGGCATAGCACCACCTACATCATAATCATATTCACTGATTGGTGCTCTGGTTAAACCGTGTGATTGGACAGTACTGTTTTGTTCTATCGGTTAGGATTTGTTCGTTATTAAATAAAACCTGTCTTTGATAATATGTTTTGCAATTTATGAAAATGCTACCTTCCTCCGTTTAATGCATGCCCATTCAGCACCAGCGCATTCAGCGCATAGCACCACCTACATGGTAATCATTTTCACCGATTGCTGCTCTGGTCAAATCGTGTGATTGAATAGCAGTGTCTTTGCCTTACCGGTTCGGATTTGTTCGTTACTGAACAAAATCTGTCTTTGATAATCTGTTTTGCAATTCATGGAAATGCTACTGTCTTGCATTCAATGCATGCCCATTCAGGCATAGCACCACGTACAATGGTAATCATTTTGACCGATTGTTGCTCTGGTCAAACCTTGTGAGTGGATAGTACAGTCATTGCTCTACCTGTTAGGATTTGTTGGTTATTGAATAAAATCCGTCTTTGATAATCTGTTTTGCAATTTTTGAAATGCGACCGTCTTGCATTGAATTCATGCTCATTCAGGCATAGCACAACCTACAGGATAATCATTTTCACAGATTGTTGCGCTGGTCAAATCGATGTTCTGTGTGAAATCTCGTGACGATCGCATAAATATCTTAGAAAATATTAGTCAATGTTTAGGGGGGAACTTACTTTTGTTGAGGTGTTTAGTTGAAACAAAATCGAGTTTTTGGGCCAAAGTCACCCCGCAGAGCCAAAGTTACCGCGTTTTACGTTACATGTAGGGAACCTTTGTTGAACATGGAAAAGCTACCTGACAAGCTGTATTGCACACGGTGTCCCCGGTTTGAAGATCCTTACATGATGAACTGCCCCAACAAATATTTTCACACAGTCGGAAACTCATTTCTTAATTCTTTCAACAATGTCGTGAAGGTGTGCATCAAACTCTTTCTGACAATGACATCAAGAGTGAACTGTGCAATTCAGTGCTTCCAGCAGAATAAGCTACAGGCCTGGGGGTGCCACCATCTTTAGGTTAATGCATTATGACCCTCCCCAGCATAAGTTCTAACCTTTGAACTGGATCTTTCTTTATCAGGATTTTTCAAAGAAAATTATGTTGGTAAGAAAGGTGTGTCATCTGCCATATCACCTGGATACATGTCGTGAAGGATATTTTTGTTGCTTGATGAAATAACACATGAAATCAATTGGGATGTTGGCATAATGTGTCTTATTCCTGGTGAATATTTTGGAGAATATTGAAATAAACAATTGGACACTTGACCATCAAGTTGTCATTGTTTTATTATCGGATTTATAGGACCTAGCCCATTCTGGTTCAGAGAGTGTAGCGCCCGTCACAAAATATGTAGCGCCCGTCACACAGGAATTTTCAAATTCATGTTAGCAGATGAGGCAAACTGTTCTTCAACCAAGAATCAGTATTCAGTACCTTACTATGCCACACTGATAAGAAGTTAAAATGATTTGAGAAATCACAGGGATTTGGAAGTTTACATACTAACCGCACAAATGGAGGGAAATCCCTGTAGCGCCCGTCACGTTATGCAAATTGTGTGTGATTTTGATTGGTTGATCACATTCTTTCAAATTTTTTATATTACTTTACCCTCCTACATGATCTTTAACTGTTTGAAGAATGTTAGTTATATTGGAGCAGTAGTGTGCAAATCTGGCATATTACAATACCAGGAATGTACTCTGAATGTAGCGCCCGTCACAATGGAATTGACCATTAAATGGTCTAAATACAGACTGATAACTTAATATTTGGCAACAGCACTTGCATTAGTACAGATTTCAACCTGTTCAGAGAGGGAATTTGCTAAGAAAAAAAAATAATCTTTTTTTTTTTTCATTTGGGCGGCCCAAGTTCAAGGTGCCCAACCCTGTTATAACGAATTCAAAAATGACCTGGATCAGGCCCTGCTGTTTAAAGTGGCAGAAATGCTCATGAACTCCTGGGACAAATTTACTGTTAACTTCTCGTTATCATTAACAATGTTATTTAACAAAAAAATATTTATTATTATTTAGAATACAAAATAGAATACTGAAATCAGTTTTGAACACCTGATACCAGAAAGTCTTGAATATCATTAACTAATTCTTCGAATGAATTATTTAAAATCAAAGAACAAAGCCATGAAAATTTATGGCTCTGCTTCTGTAAACGGATCTCTCGTGAACTTGACCTATAAACGAGGGGTTACATGCCTTCAATGTAGGATCACCAAGCTTCGTTAATATCTGATTTTTCTCTATCCATGCCACGTTATCAAGTTCTTGGTGTCCAACAATGGCTGTCTGCGTAAAAATGTTACTTTTACATGTATGAGACCATTCTCTATGTCCAAATCAAGAACTTGATCTACAAAATCCCTTTTTATTTTTCCTAAGTCGTAAGTTTATCTCACCAGCAAGTAATCACCAGGTCTGAAATTGTCCCATCACACATGATTGTGATGCATCAAGTACCAAAATGTGCACTAATGAACACTGCTGCAATACTGATAGGGTGCATGGTCAGCTGCTGTGTCACAGCTGCAATTGATATAATTTTGCAACCAACAATCATGTCATCTGTACCCAGTGCCTCCCATGACAGGGTTACATTTGATGATAGTAATGCTGTCACACGAAAAAAATGTAACACTGTCACGCTCATAGGTGTAATTAAGCAAATATTACTATGTTATCTTATGTCAGCATTACTAGACTAGGAAGGTTGAAAGAAAATATAGGTATTGGAACCATGTCCTCCTACTCACTAAATACAAATGTAGCTACAGAAACAAGTACAAAATCGTGACAGCGTTACATGTCTCTAGGATGTTTTCCAATAAATAATTTCAGGATGAAACAGGAAAATGTTTAAAAAATTCTGTTTGATTTTAGTGGTTAGTACTATTAACAATAAAAACATAACCAGACCAGTTCTTGTATGCAAAAAGATAGACCATATATGTAATACTGAAAATACCACTAAAATCTCAACTCCACTGACTTAAATTTTGCTGCATATAAGTGGCGCCACTGATGTCTAAATTTTTATTTTTATTTTTAATCACTATCAATCTGAGACACCTAAGGCAATTTCCTACCATATGCTGCATTGCATCTGTCTGGAAAGTAAAGTTCAAATTTTACGTAAAATGAACAAATTGTGTGATTTTGATCTAACGGCTGGACCTGAAGTATATTGAAGAATACCACTGACCTTGACCTATTTTTAAAATGTCAAATTCTATACGTTAATTCTAAGATCTCCAAATTCATGTTCCCTATGCAATTAAGTTAGAATTGACTTGAATTTTTTTGAAGATGATTGCCCTTATCTATATTTCTAAGATGAAATTACTTGATTTGATTATAAGCTTTTTAGAAGAGTATATTTAGAGCTAAGAATTTGGTCATGCTCTCAGAACCTCAGGCCTTGGAAAATGCTGAACTACAGTCAACCCTACTACAGGGCT
>JAVTVY010012300.1:0-50676 GCA_036873755.1 Hanleya hanleyi
CGTTCTATAATTAGGTGTGTGACATCCATTCACAAAATAAGACTTGTATTTTTTTTATTTGTACAAATATTTGATTGCAGGCAGAAAATTTGTATAGCTCATTAATGTGACTTATCAGAGGGGTTTAAAATATCAAATAAAATAAAAATATAATAATGTAAAGTGGTGTCTCGCAGATGTGGTGTCGAATGCTTCATGATATGTGTGACTCATACAAACTGATAGTGTGAGGCAGCATTACATGAATGAAAATCTGTACGATTCCATAAACCTTGTGGCATCATAGTATCACTGGAAAATGCACGTAGCTCATTCAAGGTATGATATTAAGAAGTATACAAACCATTTCTAAATTGACAACTGTTAATGTTAATGTTAAAAAGATATGTGGTGTTGTGTGGGTGACTAGAATTAAAAACAAGTCCTGTGTGTGACGCTTCAAATTCAGATCCATGGCAGTGAGTAAATATTTTGAAGCCATTTATAAAGTTCAGATAATAGTGAAAACTGTAGTACAATATAAGACAGGGGTTTAAACTTAACAAATTTCTGAAGTAGAATAATTTTGTGACCATTTCAAGTCAGCAACCAAAACTGACTTAATTGACATTTTTTAGCTAATTTGCATAAAATTTGCATATTTTCATCGAGTTGACTCAATTTATACATATGATTTCAAAGGTCTCCAGTTTTATAGGATATTGAGCTTTTCCTACCCAATAATTATTATTTGTTGTGCTACATGTAGATCAATAGTGGCATGTTTCATTCATGCCATATTTTAAGGGTAAATTTGCATAGATATCAGGTGATTTAAATAAATTTAGATAATCATACACATGACAGTCAAACATGGGACGCCACATGTGAGATAGTTTCATCTACTTCGATATTTCTCATAATGGAACATACTAATTAAGCTAAATAAAGCAGGGTAAGCACTCTGAAGAATGACAAGCAATTCAATGTGACTCGATATTTCGGTTTATTCCCTCAAACCAGCCATTTTTAATTGATGTAAAATCATTGGTCATCTATATCCTTTGATACTGTTCAAGTGTTCAATATGATACTTGGTATTCATCATCGATACATTAAGAGACAAGTTATGACTGCCGGTTCCTCTTTATATTGGATGGAAACCTTTGAAGCAGCATGAAACCAGACACCCTCCATCCACCCTATAAAACACTGAGGATAGCACACAAGACACAGACAGGAGGCTTACGTGGTGCAATAAAGACAAGTGATATTACAGTGCTAGACATCACATTATCAAGTTCCTGTTGCTTCTCAGCAAAATACATTGAAGCAACAGGAACCCATACCAACCCAACCACCATTGCATATACTGCTTACAATATGGTGGTGGTTACATTTGCACATCTAATGGTTCAATGATATTGAGACAATTTGAACACTATAGATCCATGTTTTGTATTATATATGTTTGGTTCTCAATCTTTATTTCAGTATAGATTGTGGAGTGGCTAGAACAATGCTCTTACATGTACAACCATCACAGATGATATTCATTATGAGGCAATATCTTCACCAGCGATAAAATGGCAAATTTGTGTGAGTGTCATGTTGTATCAATTTAGATGTATGAGGCTTTTACTGACCCAATGGGAAAATTGCGCCCCACCCCACAACATGTCGTGGATATGGAACAGTAGGTAAAGGGTGTCAGGGGATGTGGGGGGGGGGGAGGATGGAGAGCAGTTGAGCCTATTGCATCACAATCACAATGCTTTAATAATGTTAATAAAGACAGTGAATAAAGGTTCATGATGTATGACGCTTTGGTCGCCCACTGGAAAATTTGCCCTCCCCAGCCTGTATGCTTCAATCCATATCCCCTCACTCTAAACCATTTGTACTTATATCTGGTAGGCTATGCTTTAACCCAGACAAGGAGGACACAGCAACACTCAGAGTGCTTAATAAACCTGATAAGGACAGCAAACAGAGGTTCATGATGTACTGAACTTGGTTAGTGAAGATGATGAAGTGAGATATATGCAAACTACACTGAGGAAACTTATGCAGCATGTATCTGTAGAATATTTGATACTTTCTGCTGTAAATGTACTGCACATGTGTATCTGTATGTATTTAAATTATTGATACAACCAAAAGCTTTACACATCCAAAAATTGCCTGCAGCTGTAACCTGAATGATCATGGTACATTACGAAGTCTCTGTAGTATAAGGTATTACATATCTCGACCCGGTTGTGGGTCGTGAGATGTCGGTTCAAGTCCGGCCAGAAACAAAACAGAAATACATTCACAACAGACAAAAAGTTATATTCTGGTATGAAATAGATGATATTAAGGGCCCGTCAATAAAGAGTACTTCCTACTCGTATGACGCATTTGGTATATCAGATCGAAAGTAAACAGCTCATTCTGATGAACATAAGAATAAATAGGCCTACATGTACAGGCATATTATTGGATAATCATCTACATGTATATGTTCATATAGAAAGAAACAGTTTTAACTGTAGAACTCTTCTGCTGTCTCTTTCTTACTCATTGGCAGATTAATAAACAAATCTTGAACACTGACAACAGGATCAACATGAGAACGATCAAATTTAGCACAATGGAAAGTTGACAAAGTGATAAAGAACATTATCTATATAGTGTGTCCAAGTAATCAAATTTATTAGAGTGACTGGTGAAATTGTGAGGTAAACTCTGTGGATGGTTCAGTGTTACTGGTCCACTTGCACATTATTGAGAGAACAAAGAATAGCCTGCCAATGCAGTGACCCGTGACTTCAGCTGGTCCGCTACTGGTTCGTATATTTTCACTTTGCCCCATCTTTTAACCTACATGTAGGAGATTACTTTGAACCAGTGATAACTGACATAATTTTATATTTTTCTATATTTTCCCACTATTGAAAGAAAGTGTCATTAGGCCTAGAATAAAGTATAATTTGGTAAATATTACATGAAAAATGCCAGCTAGCTATCACTGCACGGACCAGCTTTTCCCTGTTCTGTCAATAATGTGCAAGTGGGTCATTGAAATTTTATTGGAGTATTTACCTCGATGAGGTGCTGCTTCCAGTACCAGTATCTGTGTGTTTTATATTTCATTATATTATGTAATGTGGTCAATTTGGCCTGGGTGCATGCAGCAAATGACACATTGATTAGCCAGCGGGGATCGTTTTGTCCAATCTCACCTTTTAACATTTCCCATGCACCTGTAGGATATTATTACATGTACATGTATATTATTATAGAACCTGACCATAACTACGGTAATTGTCAGACTGCATGGACAAACTATTTCATATTAATTACATGTATAATTTTTATGCCCCCACGACGATGTAGCCAGGAGGCATTAAGTGTTCAGTCAGTCTGTCTGTCCCTCTGTCAGTCTGGAAACACTTGCTATCCGGAGAAAATTTTACAGTCGAACAATTTTACATCGCTGTGTAAACAGCACTTTTAACTGTACATACCTTGTGAACAGTATTTGTTTTTATGCTCCCCAGAGACGGCTAAGAGCCAAGAAACTTTTTAACCCAAAATCGCATAATCTTTTATTCAGAAAAAAATCGATAATAGAAAGAAGCCAGAGCCAGTTTAACGAATTTTACGACTCTCTCGACATTTTTACGAACATAACTACTTTTAAATCCCAGTGTCGGCGATTACTCTATTCTTAAACATTCGAAGCCTTATATGGTACAACTTTATATACGTTACAATTCGGTTTTTAGCTCCTTTCTTTATTTTCTATATTAACTACATTGTTATTTATGTTTTAATACTACTCACTAGTTTCACTTGTCACACATGCACAATGTTATCGTCACTGAAAGTGCCTGTTGTGATTGATGTAAAATAAAAATAAAAATAAATAAAAATAAAAACATTTCCTACTAAAATGTATAACAAATTCATGATTTTCCTCCAAACATAGAAACTTAATTCAACAAAATGTTTCTTTGTTTTTTAAATACACCATCTTGTCTAAGTTCCACAGTGAATACCATTTTACAATCAAAGTAATCATTTCCAAAATAATTGGAAAAATGTACTGCGTGGTGTAGGTGTCCTGTCTGTCACAAAACGGATGATTTTTTTAGGTTTTTCTTGAGTACAATAAATTTTAAGAAGGAAAAAATCCAGTAACATTATTATTTATCTACTGTAACACCTTCTCAACCAGATGCAATTACTTATTTCATTCATGGTCAAATACGCTGATAAAAATTTCAACTCCATATCTGTCCCGTCTGTCACAAAACGCTTCAAAAAGCAGCCATAGATTATTGAGTTTTGCGTTAATATGGTCC
This sequence comes from Hanleya hanleyi, assembly GCA_036873755.1. Lineage (NCBI taxonomy): Eukaryota > Metazoa > Mollusca > Polyplacophora > Lepidopleurida > Hanleyidae > Hanleya > Hanleya hanleyi. The sequence continues at coordinate 4,332 of JAVTVY010012300.1, forward strand.
CAAACCAAACAATGTTTAGTAATCTAGATGCAATGAACAGTCTGATGAATGCACAAAAAAATTAAGTTTGCAATACAAAGTTTGCATGTGTCTGTCACATGTCCAGTCTGTCACGTGTTCCGTCTGTCACAATTTAATGTATTTACACATTTGTATGTATTTTGTATTGCAAACTTAATTTTTCAAGGCATATAGGTTTGTGCATTCATCAGACTGTTCATTGCATCTAGATTACTAAACATTGTTTGGTTTGGGACCATATTAACGCAAAACTCAATAATCTATGGCTGCTTTTTGAAGCGTTTTGTGACAGACGGGACAGATATGGAGTTGAAATTTTTATCAGCGTATTTGACCATGAATGAAATAAGTAATTGCATCTGGTTGAGAAGGTGTTACAGTAGATAAATAATAATGTTACTGGCTTTTTTCCTTCCTAAAATTTATTGTACTCAAGAAAAACCTAAAAAAAATCATCCGTTTTGTGACAGACAGGACACCTACACCACGCAGTACATTTTTTCAATTATTTTGGAAATAATTACTTTGATTGTAAAATGGTATTCACTGTGGAACTTAGACAAGATGGTGTATTTAAAAAACAAAGAAACATTTTGTTGAGTTAAGTTTCTATGTTTGGAGGAAAATCATGAATTTGCTATACATTTTAGTAGGAAATGTTTTTATTTTTATTTATTTATTTTTTTATTTTACATCAATCACAACAGGCACAAAGTGCCTAATTACAGTGACGATAACATTGTGCATGTGTGACAAGTGAAACTAGTGAGTAGTATTAAAACATAAATAACAATGTAGTTAATATAGAAAATAAAGAAAGGAGCTAAAAACCGAATTGTAACGTATATAAAGTTGTACCATATAAGGCTTCGAATGTTTAAGAATAGAGTAATCGCCGACACTGGGATTTAAAAGTAGTTATGTTCGTAAAAATGTCGAGAGAGTCGTAAAATTCGTTAAACTGGCTCTGGCTTCTTTCTATCGAGTTTTTTCTCAATAAAAGTTTATGCGATTTTGGGTTAAAAAGTTTCTTGGCTCTTAGCCGTCTCTGGGGAGCATAAAAACAAATACGGCTCACAAGGTATGTACAGTTAACAGTGCTGTTTACACAGCGATGTAAAAATGTTAGACTGTAAAATTTTCTCCGGATAGCAAGCTCAGGGAGATTAAAACGTTTACATAAAACCGAGTACCTATCCCTGTTGTACAAAAGTTTACTTTTAAAACATAAAAACTTAATAAATTTCATTTGTACCCTTTCAATTTTCTCAGCAAATGTCGACTGATGAAGAGACCAAATTTCACAGCAATAGTCGAGTTTGCTCCTCACCAGGGAAATGAACAGCTTTTTAAGAACAGATACATTGGTAAACGACCTACAAGAGAAAAGCTATGGAAACTGTTTTATCTATGTGACTTTTGAAGTTAAGATCACTGGAGAGTAGGACTCCTAGATCCTTTACCTCTTGTACACACGAAAGTACAATATCACAAAGGGTATAGTTAAAATCTAGTGTTATCCTCTTAGTTGTAAAATTAATAAACATGCATTTCGCTATGTTTACACCCATCCGCCATCTCTTACACCAATCATACACTCTATTCAAGTCATCTTGAAGTGATTTACAATCTTCGATGGTAGAGATGGACTTGAACAACTTTGTGTGATCGGCAAACATAAGACATTTGGAATGTTGAAGTACAGAGGGTAGGTCATTTATGTATAGTGAAAATAAGATGGGTCCGAGAATTGAACCCTGGGGTACCCCAGAAGTAACTTTACACCAATCAGAAGCAATATTCTTTATGACCACCCTTTGACTTCTGTTTGACAAATACGATTCAAACCAATGAAGAATACTTCCTGATATGCCATATGCTTTCAACTTATGAATGAGCAAGACATGTGACACAGTATCAAATGCTTTACGAAAATCCATATATACCGCATATACTTGTACTCGATTATCAATTTCTGAAGATAAGTAATCCGTAAAGCAAGCTAGGTTTGTAACGGTAGATTTGTTGGGCATAAATCCGTGTTGCAGAATTTTATCCATATTCGAGTGCAGATTTTTAAAACCCTGACCGTTGCAGATGACCAAAACCTACTTTCTTGAAACTTTGATTAATATAGCTTAATCAAAAATCACAATTAATTATGCTGATGGAAAGTGAAAATTTGTCACCCGTGCAAGGTTTATGTGGAAATGACCTATTGTCTTCTGACTTGTACAGCTAAATAACCCAAATCGGAATTATTTTTACATATTTCTTACATTCACTTGATAAATAAAACAATCACACTCAGCCGTTACTTCATTCGGGGAAAGTATTTACTCTTGCTGAGAATTATTTACATATTACAACTGAGAGAATTACAGACAAAATCGGTTATTTAAAACGAATATGAACACAAATTATTGAAGAATGCTACGGGAGAAAGTCATCCATCGCCTGCACTAGAAATAGTCTATTATTTGTTTTTGGAATGATTAAACTCTCAGAATCGATCTTTACCATCGACTAACCCACTCCGTGATAATAGTATCGGGGTAGACTGCAGAGATAATAGTATCAGGGCAGTCAACAATATTAAGAGGGTAGACTGCAGTTATACTATTATCAGCGCAGTAAGTCTCCTCATTTCTCTGTTGCCTGCACTGATAATATTATCTCTGTAGTCTTTCCTGATAAAATTATCACTGGTGTGGGTGAGTCGATGGTAACGTGAAATTGGCTCGATTCCAAGAGATTAATAATTATAAAAACAACTAATAGAGTATTGACACAACAGTAAATTGTACGGTTCATATGAGACGATTAGACTCGGTGAGAGGGTAAGGGTCGCCAGTTGGGTAGGCACAGAAGGACTTAATTAGCTTTGCTTTCATAGTAGGAGGTGAGCGGCGGATGACTGGGGCGGGGCAAGACAGATCCCGCTACTTCATTACGTATATCTATGAAATATTTGTTGGCACAAAAGTAGGTCAGTATTAGACGCTTAACTCGATGGTCGTTTTGCCATTTCCTCGCGTCTAGTTAGCCAAAGAGAAATTCGCTAGAACCGATACAGTTCCAAAGAAATCGCTCACGCGACTACAATTTATAATGAGCATATATTTGCCAGTATAAACTAACCAAAAACTGACCGACGAACTTGTACATAGTCAATTCCTCTCTTCTATTTATATTTCCTTCCGCTCTCTCCTTGTTATTTCTTTAGGAAGGGCCGCGAAATCCGCATGGGAAGCGGACCTTAAACTTCAATTTCAATCAAAAAGCTTCAATGGTCGTTTTGCCATCTCTCCACGTCTGGTTAGCCGAAGTGAAATTCGATAGGACCGATACAGTTGCAAACCCACGCCCAGAATCGGAGCATCTCTTTGGTATGTACGTTGGATCAGCCCCTCCAGCGTATTCCTAATGTTATATTGAACAATTGCTTTACTAAAGGAAGGTTGAGTTTTATACGAAATTTAAGCAGGCGGCCGAACCACGTAACCTAGAAACTTATTTTTTGAGTATTCTTTGTCGTCATGTTACATAGCATACTTACGCTGTTCGTGTATCTGTATCTGAGAATATCTGTGTGTGTTTGAGATGAGGCAAAGCAGATAACGGAAACGCAGTTCTGGAACACACAGATAATGCATAACTCGTGTGAAACAACCACGAGATTCAGTCGTAAGCCGATTTACTCACATATTCTGGCGCGCAATTTTAGTCGTCTGGGTGTTGGTCTTAAATTAGAGAACAAGTTTGTGGCTTCTCTGTACAAATTCATTCGTATTTAATTAAGAACAGTACGCATAAACCATGAAAACAAATATTCGCTAGTTTTAGACACTTTTATCGTCAACAACAAATGCGATCCCTGCCGAGGTTGCTTGGAAAATAGCTATATTCGTACGCGCTCCATCAGGACAAGAGGCGCGCGTATTTCCGTCAGTACAATTTTAAAACTTTGTTTAGCTTATATTGAACTACTGTGCTTCAAATTTTCTAAGTGCGCTTTAGTTTTTTAGATATTCGCGTTTTTATTAACTTTAGCATTTTTTTAATCAAACTTGAATAAAATCGTTTTTATGACGAAGTTATTTAAAGTGTGGCACTGTTTACTAGTTCAGATAGCTAATAATATATTCCTTGAGTTTCAATCAATTTGCACCAAGCATGTAGAAATGGGCTGTGAAATATAGGGTATACTTTCCGAAAACACTACTGTTCAAACCTGTGTAAAGTATTTATTCTTGAAATAAATGCGAAATCATAATAATATGCAGTTTTTCCGAAAAAAAACCAGCTTTCAGAAAATATATAATATGATAAAATTGGTCGACAGCTTGTCGAGTAATTAAGCAAGAAGATAAATGGTATATAGTGATCCTCTGGCTGGGTATCTCGGACCCTTAATATGCAAATAAGGCAATGTCGTTATAGGGATGCCCCACAAGTGGTTCCAACTTAGTGGTTTCAGTTTTGAGGATGGGAGAATGATCTATAGGATAACAAAATCAATCCACCAATGTGATACTTTGACTTCAAAGAATTATTAGCTATGCACACCACATAAAACATATGCTTCCCAACTTGAAAATGTCTCCCGAGAGACCATTGCTAAAAAAAACTATGTTACGCATATTCCAGCTATTGCCCATGCAATAGGTTCGGCTTATATGTTTTGAGCGAAATATGTCTAAAGCATATGAAGTATACGTAATTCCCTGTATAAATGTAATATTTTATATCTATGTCTACATATCTAGATCTGGATGAATGTCTCGGTTTAATAGACGAGCGGCGATTTGCAAAACCGACTTATTTTAGGGGCAAAATGCACACCCGTACGCACTGCCACATCCCATGTCATTTGAAAGCTTATTTTATGTACTTCTTCGTTAGACAGGATGTGGTCTTGAAATATATTGCCGTAAGGGGAAATTCATTCAAACGAACCAACATCGAGTCTTATCGTCACGAAAAAAAAGAAAGGGGGTGGATTTGCTTCAGAGTTTTTAACTATATTTATTTTATACCAATGCACAGTAATAAGGTAACAATTTTCCCTTCATTAAACGGGGAATCGATTGATAACAATTATGTCATGCGATCTTGAATCATGACGTCATTCGGGGGTCATCTCCAAATTTTCAATGAAATGTTTTCTAAATACACAATTATGTTTCTCACCAGCAGAGACATTAGAATATGTGAACAGGAATTATCTTCAAACATTTAAAATTTCACCTATGATTGCGTCAAATATCTGACTCCAGCAATACTTCAAAAATATGTTTTATGAACTAATGTGTATATTTCAATGATTTTTATCTCTTGTTGATTTTAAAGTAATTTCGAAAGCTATCTTAATTTTATCGTTGCGGTGAGGGTGGGGTCACCTTATAATTACTATAGCAATTTACATTTTTTCCCACAGTATGTTCTTGTTAATCTACCACATTTAATAAGATTTGTGAATACAACTGTTTTATAAATTACTATTCACATGTCACTGATTAGTTTCATCTCTTGGAAATTTCAAAACTATTTGGGGGAGGGTCATCTCAAAACTACTATTGAAATTGTCACATTCACAATATGTTCTTGGAAACCTACTTGTGAGGTTCAGTATCATACAAGAAAATGCCCATAAACATGCCCACTCTCCAAGTATGTTCTGACCCTACAACAGCCTGAGTATAGGACTTGTATGTATGTATTGTAACATCACCCTATGTACTCATGTACCTCAGAGCAGTTGTCTCGGATAGAGAGTATATCTTCTGTATATCCCAAGCACAACTCTCAAAAGGGGCCAAGCCTAATCATCAATATATTTAATATTCACGGTATAATCTCCAATACTATGATCTCGCTTGTTCTCTGCTTCGCACATATGTGCTGCTATATACAGTTTTATTACGGTTTGTTAGCGTTGTCCGGACAGAATTATCGCTTCTAGTATTATTTCTTCTGTAGCGTTGTTAAAAAGCGCTGTTTCTTGTAATGTCTTCCGTACGACGTCTGGCATTACAGGTTAGTTTTTCTGGGTATTCTTGCATTTACCAGGTTACCCCATGTTGGGACGTTCACGATGCTCATCCATTAACATCAGATGAGTTGTTTGAGCTGATCTGTCATCACAGCTTCCGAGCTAGCGTATCTAATTCCGCTTAAGCCTGTGCTAGGGCCGTGTGAATATTTCATAGTCTCCATATGAACACCTGCAATAAAAGCGCGGCTGAGATACTAAGGCTACGTCCGACAATCCACCGTATTCTGGGGCATGAATGTTAGGTGCCGAGGGATGCTTTCCTGTAGTGTCATATGCTTGCTTTTTAGTCACCAGACGTCATCAATTATTCGCACCTCTTGCATATCTCTCAAATTCCGTAGTTTCCAAGATTCATAAGACCAAGTTCTGTAGAGGATTTTTACTATTTTTATCCAAGGTGTCAGGGCAGAATTCTGTCGTCTGGAGTTCTGTAGGTATTGAAAGATATCAATCTCAGTTCGAGATTTATCTGCTTTGACCCATTCCATGTGTATGCTGTTTCTTTTGTTGTATTCCAAAGTTTCCATGGTCGGTAGGGTTCATAATTTGTAAAGTATTACTACTGTTGTTTTTCACTATCAATATTTCTGACATTGCTGCTGTAGCGCTGTTAAATAGCGCTGTTTCTTATAATGTCTTCCGTAGTTTCCAATGTTAGAATGACATTCTAACATCTGAATGTTAGGTGCGAGGTATGCTTTTCTGTAGTTGGAACACATATAAGGGAAGTGAAACGAGGTGCCGACATACTGACAGAGACACATGACTTCACAGTATGGTCTTCTGGTTAACCTATTCTAAAGCACATACCAAGAATCTAAGAAGTGTCACATGCTTGCTTTTTAGTCACCAGACGTCATAATTTTCAATCAGAGATCTATCTGCTTTGACACAATTCACAAGTATCTTTGAATGTCTTTCGCAGTTACCAATGCCCTAAAGATCCAAATTATGTTCATTATTATTACTGTTTTATCATAGGTGTCAGGACAGAATTCTCGCTTCTGGATATCTGTGGGTATTGATGAGTACCAATCTCTGTTTTTCTATTTTGTGTACGCTGCTTCTGTGCGAGGAATTATCCATGAAAACACCCACCTTACTGGCGTGTTTCAACCCTGAATACGTATTCTACCTACGACTGGCCAGATGCTCACATGAGCTTGTTCGTATGTCTTTCGTGTAACGATTCTGGTATGATCCGAGACATGCACCAGAATAATACTGTTGAGAACCAGGCTGTAACACCTGATATTAAAGTAGTATGAATACTCTTTACCAGCCGTACCTATACGATTTCCTAGCTCCAGTTAACGACGGACCGCCAGTACAAAAGAGAGACAACTCGGCTTCTTTATAAGAAATAGCGCTGTTTAAGAATACACATGAACTGTGTAAATCAGATAAATCTCAACATGAGATTGGTATTTTTCAATATACCCACAGAAGATCTTCATGGGCGAAAATTCTGTCCTGACACATTTGATAAAAACGGTAATAATACTGTCCAAAATTTGGACCTCTTGGACCTTGGAAACTGCGAACGATATTAAAACAGAGTACGCATAATATGTGTTCTACAGGAAAATCTCGAATTGAGATTGGTATTTTTAATAAACGTTAAAAAGCGAGAATTCTGTCCTAACACCTTTGGTAAAACAGTAATAATAATGAACAGAACTTGGACCTTGGGAATTGCGAAAGACATTAAAATAAACAGCGCTGTCTAGATATAAAAAGTCAAAGCAGATAAATCTCGAATTGAGGTTGGTATTTTTCAATACTTATACAGAACTTCATAAACGAGAATTCTGTGCTGGCACCTTTGATAAAACCGTAATAATAATTTAAAACACAACACACAGATGGGCTCCAAACTAAATTTATTTACTAAAACTAACAATAATGAAAATAGAAGCGCGTGTCGCCGACACCAGGCAATAATACAACAAGGCATTAAACATTTTGTAATGGGTACGCGGCTCACAGTATAAATATTGGCACAATTAATGTTCTGACTGTCCGTCACAGATTGTTGCTTTATAGTCACTCCTTTAAATCTAATGTTCAGAAATTCCCCGAAATTCCTGACCGGCGAGAAGATATAAATTATAGAAAGCCAAAAATAAAGGTTGGGTGGGAGGGGCTAAACGAATTACATAGTTGACCAGCCGTATCCAGCATGCGTCCGCGTGGACTGAGCTGCTGGTATAGAGACAAAGGAAGCACGAGTTTATATACCCCTGAAGAGGATAGGCACTTTATCTGATTGAGAAGATTAATTACCAGCTACTGACCAATGGTCAGACTGGCAGATAATCCAGGCCAATAACAAGTAAGTCAAAACGGCGGCAAAAGCCTATGTAGTAAATCAAACCTAGTCGTGACAAGGAGCCATCTGTGAGTCACTTTTAAACACGTCTAAAGAATTTATACTTTCCGAAAAGAACTTGGACCTTGGGAACTGCGAAAGACATAAAATGACACAGCGTACACAAAAAATGTGTCAAAGTAGAAAAATCTCGAATTGAGGTTGGTATTGATCACTAAATACAGAACGCCAGAAGCGAGAATTCTGACCGGACACCTTTAATAATAAAACAGTAATAATTTTGTACAGAACTTAGGCCTTATGTACCTTGAAAACTACAGAAGACATTAGAAGAAATAGTGCAGGTAAACAGCACTCATAAAATGTGTCAAAGCAAACACATCTGTTATACCTAGAGCAGAAATATCGATAGCGATAATTCTGCCCTGCCGTCAAGTGCGAAACACAGAACAAGCGCGCTCATAATATTGGATATTAAATATATCATAAATATTAATAGGACAGTTCCGAGAGGGAACTCTCTAAAGACAAAAGGCGCAAAACGGCGTCATGACCAATGTAACGTCACGCCAAGGTTAAGCAATGAACCATTCGTTATCATTGGAAATGCTGTATTATTAAATTCAGGAAGTTTTACATGCGAAGATCTATGTTCACAAATGCCTATTTGACTTCGAGACAATAAAATCTTCAACGTAGTTTGGGTATTTAGTATTTTAAAAGCCACCATGATAATTATTTTCCGGGTTTTGCAGTAGGGCCAATGTTAAATTTTTACCCGGTGTCTATAAAGGGAGCATGTCAAAATGCCCGGTTCGATTGGGACGTGCTGCAGCCAGATTTTGTTATTGGTGCGGTCGAAAGTTCACGCTGGCCCGGTCCGTCTGAACCGGTCCTTTTGGACCGTTCCAAAATTTTATTTCTACCGCGGTCCGAATAAAGTTGTTCGCCGATCAATATTGCCCATGTCCAGAAAGGACGGATCCCACTGCAGAGAACGGTCCATACGGACCGGTCGTTTTTGGACGTCGAGCCGGTCCAACGCTAACATTTTCACCATGAGGGCCAAAATAAATTCACAGAAATAACTTGGCTAAACGAATTGCATAGCTGGCAAGCCGTATCCAGCATGCGTCCGCGTGGACTGAGCTGCTGGTATAGAGACAAAGGAAGCACGAGTTTATATACCCCTGAAGAGGATAGGCACTTTATCCGATTGAGAAGATTAATTACCAGCTACTGACCAATGGTCAGACTGGCAGATAGTCCAGGCCAATAATAAGTAAGTGAAAACGGCGGCAAAAGCTTATGTAGTAAATCAAACCTAGTCGTGAGAAGGAGCCATCTGTGAGTCACTTTTAAAAACGTCTAAAGAATTTATACTTTCCGAAAAGAACTTGGACCTTGGGAACTGCGAAAGACATAAAATGACACAGCGTACACAAAAAATGTGTCAAAGTAGAAAAATCTCGAATTGAAGTTGGTATTGATCACTAAATACAGAACGCCAGAAGCGAGAATTCTGACCGGACACCTTTAATAATAAAACAGTAATAATTTTGTACAGAACTTAGGCCTTATGTACCTTGAAAACTACAGAAGACATTAGAAGAAATAGTGCAGGTAAACAGCACTCATAAAATGTGTCAAAGCAAACACATCTGTTATACCTAGAGCAGAAATATCGATAGCGATAATTCTGCCCTGCCGTCAAGTGCGAAACACAGAACAAGCGCGCTCATAATATTGGATATTAAATATATCATAAATATTAATAGGACAGTTCCGAGAGGGAACTCTCTAAAGACAAAAGGCGCAAAACGGCGTCATGACCAATGTGACGTCACGCCAAGGTTAAGCAATGAACCATTCGTTATCATTGGAAATGCTGTATTATTTTATTCAGGAAGTTTTACATGCGAAGATCTATGTTCACAAATGCCTATTTGACTTCGAGACAATAAAATCTTCAACGTAGTTTGGGTATTTAGTATTTTAAATGCCACCATGATAATTATTTTCCGGGTTTTGCAGTAGGGCCAATGTTAAATTTTTACCCGGTGTCTATAAAGGGAGCATGTCAAAATGCCCGGTTCGATTGGGACGTGCTGCAGCCAGATTTTGTTATTGGTGCGGTCGAAAGTTCACGCTGGCCCGGTCCGTTTGAACCGGTCCTTTTGGACCGTTCCAAAATTTTATTTCTACCGCGGTCCGAATAAAGTTGTTCGCCGATCAATATTGCCCATGTCCAGAAAGGACGGATCCCACTGCAGAGAACGGTCCATACGGACCGGTCGTTTTTGGACGTCGAGCCGGTCCAACGCTAAAATTTTCACCATGAGGGCCGAAATAAATTCACAGAAATAACTTGGCTAAACGAATTGCATAGCTGGCCAGCCGTATCCAGCATGCGTCCGCGTGGACTGAGCTGCTGGTATAGAGACAAAGGAAGCACGAGTTTATATACCCCTGAAGAGGATAGGCACTTTATCTGATTGAGAAGATTAATTACCAGCTACTGACCAATGGTCAGACTGGCAGATAGTCCAGCCCAATAACAAGTAAGTCAAATCGGCGGCAAAAGCTTATGTAGTAAATCAAACCTAGTCGTGACAAGGAGCCATCTGTGAGTCACTTTTAAAAACGTCTAAAGAATTTATACTTTCCGAAAAGAACTTGGACCTTGGGAACTGCGAAAGACATAAAATGACACAGCGTACACAAAAAATGTGTCAAAGTAGAAAAATCTCGAATTGAGGTTGGTATTGATCACTAAATACAGAACGCCAGAAGCGAGAATTCTGACCGGACACCTTTAATAATAAAACAGTAATAATTTTGTACAGAACTTAGGCCTTATGTACCTTGAAAACTACAGAAGACATTAGAAGAAATAGTGCAGGTAAACAGCACTCATAAAATGTGTCAAAGCAAACACATCTGTTATACCTAGAGCAGAAATATCGATAGCGATAATTCTGCCCTGCCGTCATGTGCGAAACACAGAACAAGCGCGCTCATAATATTGGATATTAAATATATCATAAATATTAATAGGACAGTTCCGAGAGGGAACTCTCTAAAGACAAAAGGCGCAAAACGGCGTCATGACCAATGTGACGTCACGCCAAGGTTAAGCAATGAACCATTCGTTATCATTGGAAATGCTGTATTATTTTATTCAGGAAGTTTTACATGCGAAGATCTATGTTCACAAATGCCTATTTGACTTCGAGACAATAAAATCTTCAACGTAGTTTGGGTATTTAGTATTTTAAAAGCCACCATGATAATTATTTTCCGGGTTTTGCAGTAGGGCCAATGTTAAATTTTTACCCGGTGTCTATAAAGGGAGCATGTCAAAATGCCCGGTTCGATTGGGACGTGCTGCAGCCAGATTTTGTTATTGGTGCGGTCGAAAGTTCACGCTGGCCCGGTCCGTTTGAACCGGTCCTTTTGGACCGTTCCAAAATTTTATTTCTACCGCGGTCCGAATAAAGTTGTTCGCCGATCAATAATGCCCATGTCCAGAAAGAACGGATCCCACTGCAGAGAACGGTCCATACGGACCGGTCGTTTTTGGACGTCGAGCCGGTCCAACGCTAAAATTTTCACCATGAGGGCCGAAATAAATTCACAGAAATAACTTGGCTAAACGAATTGCATAGCTGGCCAGCCGTATCCAGCATGTCCGCGTGGACTGAGCTGCTGGTATAGAGACAAAGGAAGCACGAGTTTATATACCCCTGAAGAGGATAGGCACTTTATCTGATTGAGAAGATTAATTACCAGCTACTGACCAATGGTCAGACTGGCATATAATCCAGGCCAATAACAAGTAAGTCAAAACGGCGGCAAAAGCCTATGTAGTAAATCAAACCTAGTCGTGACAAGGAGCCATCTGTGAGTCACTTTTAAACACGTCTAAAGAATTTATACTTTCCGAAAAGAACTTGGACCTTGGGAACTGCAAAAGACATAAAATGACACAGCGTACACAAAAATGTGTCAAAGTAGAAAAATCTCGAATTGAGGTTGGTATTGATCACTAAATACAGAACGCCAGAAACGAGAATTCTGACCGGACACCTTTAATAATAAAACAGTAATAATTTTGTACAGAACTTAGGCCTTATGTACCTTGAAAACTACAGAAGACATTAGAAGAAATAGTGCAGGTAAACAGCACTCATAAAATGTGTCAAAGCAAACACATCTGTTATACCTACAGCAGAAATATCGATAGCGATAATTCTGCCCTGCCGTCAAGTGCGAAACACAGAACAAGCGCGCTCATAATATTGGATATTATATATATCATAAATATTAATAGGACAGTTCCGAGAGGGAACTCTCTAAAGACAAAAGGCGCAAAACGGCGTCATGACCAATGTGACGTCACGCCAAGGTTAGGCAATGAACCATTCGTTATCATTGGAAATGCTGTATTATTTTATTCAGGAAGTTTTACATGCGAAGATCTATGTTCACAAAGGCCTATTTGACTTCGGGACAATAAAATCTTCAACGTAGTTTGGTTATTTAGTATTTTAAAATAATGATAATTATTTTCCGGGTTTTGCAGTAGGGCCAATGTTAAATTTTTACCCGGTGTCTATAAAAGGAGCATGTCAAAATGCCCGGTTCGATTGGGACGTGCTGCAGCCAGATTTTGTTATTGGTGCGGTCGAAAGTTCACGCTGGCCCGGTTCGTTTGAACCGGTCCTTTTGGACCGTTCCAAAATTTTATTTCTACCGCGGTCCGAATAAAGTTGTTCGCCGATCAATATTGCCCATGTCCAGAAAGGACGGATCCCACTGCAGAGAACGGTCCATACGGACCGGTCGTTTTTGGACGTCGAGCCGGTCCAACGCTGAGAGAGTTCACGCGATATGCAACTAGAACGGTCCAAATTCTGACATGCCCCGCAACCTTGACTCGACTTCTCGTGGGCAGTGTCGTCGTTTCGCTCATGGCTGGAGAGTTCTATCTCGGGACTATCTTATTGTATTGATGATTAGGCTTGGCGCTTGATGAAAGATATGCCTAGGATATACAGAAGATATACTCCCTAAGCTATCTGAAACAACTGCTCTGAGATACATTAGTTTTGACCTCTGTTATGAGGTCAAAACATACCAGGAGAGTGGGTATGTTTATGAACACGTTATTGTATTGCAGTGAACTATTCAATGTTGCCAGAAAATTAGATAAAATAATTGATGTAAAAACTAATGCTAACAGCACCCTTTCGCCAATTTTGTAACGTTGTGCCACTCTGCGTCTTCCCGTATATTTTGTGGATATTTTTGAGACGATCCCCTATTACAATTCTAACCTAATTTGTACGTTTGACAAAACAATATATAGCTACGACGTCAAATGACTGAATGTCTAAACCACTGAACTAAATTATTGCTGGTGACTGACATCCGAAAAACCCGTCTTCTAATGCAGTAGTTAGTGCTTTTTACCTCATATTAGGGCCGATCATAAATGACGCTCATTATATTGAGAAGTGAAAAGGTAATCTCTCCAAATGTTTGCCGAGATATTTGACCGATAAATAAATTCGAAATAAGAATCATATTGGCCAGCTAACAACCAAGTAGATGTTAAAGGATAAGCATCATGGACGTCTGATGGAGTAAACGACTTAACCTGGTAAATGCAAGAAACCTAGAAAAACTAACCTGTAATGTCCGACGTCGTAAATCTTACATTTCCCACCGAAACAATAAACCTATATATATTTGTCGACTGACATGTACAGAGGGTGGGCCTCTGGGACTAACAGTCCACCAGCAGAATCCTACCATATACAGATAATAAATTGGAGCGATATGCAAGAGGTGGAAAAAATTGACGGCGTCTGGTGACTAAAAGGAAACCACATGACTCTACAGGAAAGTAATCGTAACCAACCAACATTCAGACCCGAGAATACGGTCGACTGATATTGATCCCGAAAACCGTTTTCGTTATGCGCTCTCCCTCACCCCAGCCCCCCCCCCCACTCACACACAGACATTCCCTTGCGTACCCATTGAAAACACGGATACACGCACATCGTTAGTGTTTCCCATATACCAGAATACAAACTACTCGTACTAGATATATGCTGTGTAACACGACGACCGCGAATACTCAGAAATTAAGTTTCTAGGTTACGTAGTTTAGCCGCCTGCTTGAACCCTCCTTTAGTAAGGGAATTATTCAATACGCTGGAAGGGCTTATCCAACGTACATACCAAATAGATGCTCCGATTCTGGGCGTGGGTTTGCAGCAGTGGAACTGTGTCGGTCCTATCTAATTTTATTTCGGCTAACTAAACGTGGGGAGATGGCAAAACGACCATCGAGTTAAAAGTCTAATATTGACCTACACTTGTGTCAACTAGTACTTCATAGATATACATAATAAAGGAGGGGGATTTGTCTTACCCCGCCTCACTCGCCCACTGCTCACCTCCTGCTATGAGATGAAAGCTAATTAAGCCCTTCTATGCCAGCATATGCTACAAATGTGACATTCAACAGAACGCCGTCATCCTAGAAGCCGACTGGGCCATAATTCGCCTTTCAGACTTGTTTCCGACATTGCTTGCAATAGCCTTATACTTTATAAATGTCTTTGTCTTATTTCAAATCACCCTAAAGTTTCCAATGGCAGCTGGAAAACACGTTTCTGGTTATATTTTGCTTAATAAATCACTCTTTCATCGAAACGAATATGTTAGTACGTTAACGTGTGTATAGAAAACGGGCCATGGAGTCCAGGCAAAGGATTGAATGGAGACAGTTAAGCATGGGGATTGCATGTCCGGAGGCAAATTTCAATTTCACGGATAATAAAATTCAGGAAAATCCAGCTTGTCGTTTGTATAATATGAAAGAAAATCCCTTTTACAAATGTGTTATATTTTTGGTAGGTTAATGGCGGCCATTTGTTTTTTGCCCGGAGCAACTTCTTGTAGTCTAGTCAATATGTGATTTTTTTTTTGCCTTTTTCCATAAACTCATGGAAGTCGGCATAGAGGAACATCGAGGCATGGGGAGCATTTCTAGATACGGATCCACCGCAAACTTTTCATATGTAGGTCACAGAGGCCATTTTTCAAAATGGTCGCCAGAAGCCTATATTATCGTCTAGAATCCTGTAGTGTTTTATCTGTTTGGCTATGTTTATGTTGACCATTTGTCAGAGTATTGATAGATAATCCCATATCAGTGTTAGACAAGTAATATGGCCACGATCACCGTCTTGGATTTCAAGATGGTCGCCATCTGAAACCGAATTCGATCAATAATTCATTAGCTACACATTATATATACATTATTCCTGTTGATAAACTGTTATTTTGGGAGTATAGCAGGACGAATATTTCACAATAGCTATGTTGTAATACCGACCATGTTGGATTTCCAAGATGACCGCAATTTGAGCCTTATTTTAGTTCATACCTATATATCTATTCAAATGGCCATTCGCAAACTTTGAGGCTAAGATGGCTCCACTATGAATTTGTGTATTCATCGGAGGTCATTATTGGCAATCTCGGAATTCGAATTGTCGGAATTGTATTAGCCAACCAAGTTATAAACTTGATTTGAAAATAAAGTTTTCCACAGGTCTCTCATCTTAGCCTACACTACGTGCTTGTATCAGATTATCCTCGTAACGTCGACATTTCCAATCCACATAATTAATTACTAAGTTATAATTATGCCACAGAGGGAGACTTCAAGAATCTTCAAGTTGATGAAAAGTGTAAGTTCTCACAGAGATTGGCGTCTATGCCTTCACTGCTATTACTATATGTGATAATAGATAATATTGTTATTACATAACATACACTCTCCCCGCTTGATACAATATTACAAACTGCATATAGCGGTCCATCTATGTCGTTCTGAAGGTACGGTTATATACCTGTCCACATAATGTAAATATATATTAGAATCTGGGAAATAGAAACGCATGGTCTGATAGAACTAACTGTATCACAGAAAAGGCAAACTACACTTCTCATGTGCACTCACGTCTGCTGGAATAAAAGAGACACATTAGTACATACGATGGAATGATCGAATGCTAATGTGAACTCTATCATCTGACATAAGAGAGACACCAGATGACAGACGATGAAATGGTCGAATTCTTCGAAGCGTATCTCCGTACAGTTTACATACATTACAGTAGTCCAAATTCGGGAAGGTGAATGCTCACCAGTGCTGATGGCCCATCAAAAGCACATAGCGAACCAAAAAAGTGAAATGCTGCTGACGATACAACACCATATTCATGTCATTCAACCTCGATGGAAATTTGCAAAACATGCAAGGTGTTTAAACGATCCCTTGACCGCCGGATTAGTTAAAATAGGAAACGTAGTGCCATTGGCTTGCCTGCGATATCATTTTGAAAGATGAATGGAATCAATAACCAAACTCAAGAAACTTTGAGTGAAGTTGTTAACATATGACAATTTCTCTAGTTTATCTAGTAATGGTCTGCGAGGCGATTGAACTCTTCACATAATCACAGTGTCTGGTACCGATCCACGCGATTGACAGTTTAATTCACTACTCTTATAGACGAGCGACCGGGTCCCTGTTTTAGGAATAAAATGCACACCCTGTACACAGATACAAACTATACATCGATTGAAAGCTTAGACTCTTATCTTCCAGATGAGGTAGGATGTGGTGGTGAAAACAAGTACCATGTGCTGAAGGAATTAGGAAATACAAGAATCATTGGATTGCACCTTTCTACTTTTGAACTGGGGATATACGTATTAAAATGACTATATCTTCACTCGAACCAGGCATTTGGAAAACTGGTTGGTGTCATTTGATTGAACAAAGGTTTCCAATCGTCTGATATCAAGAACTATTATGAGGTGATCGACCTTTGCGGTAACAAAGGGGTCATTTCCAAAATACAATTAAAATGAGTCAAACGCACTAAAAAACTATGTCAACAGGGTAAGTCGGTGCTAGGTGCCGTGTGGATACTTCATTGTCTCCGTATGAAGATCTGCAATAAACGCGCAGCTGAGATAATAAGGCTACGTCCGAGAATCCACCGTATTCTCGGGTCTGATTGTTGGGTTTTTATGATTACTTTCCTGTAGAGTCATATGATTGCTTTTTAGTCACCAGACGTAGTCAAATTTTCCCACCTCTTGCATATCGCTCCAATTTATTACCTGTATATGATAGGATTCTGCTGGTGGACTGTAAGTCCTCGAGGCCGGCCCTCTGTACATGTCACTCGGCAAATATATACAGGTTTATTGTTTCGACGTCGGACATTACAGGATAGTTTTTCTAAGTTTCATGCATTTACCAGGTTACCCCATGTTGAGAGGTTTACTCCATCCGACGTTCACGATGCTCATCCATTAACATCAGATGAGTTGTTTGAGCTGATCTGTCATCACAGCTTCCGAGCTAGCGTATCTAATTCCGCTTAAGCCTGTGCTAGGGGCCGTGTGGATATTTCATAGTCTCCATATGAACAGCTGCAATAAAAGCGCGGCTGAGATACTAAGGCTACGTCCGAGAATCCATCGGAGTCTGGGGTCTGAATGTTAGGTGCCGAGGGATGCTTTCCTGTAGTGTCATATCCTTGCTCTTGCATATCGCTCCAATTCATTACCTGTATATGATAGGATTCTGGTGGTGGACTGTAAGTCCCCGAGGCCCGCTCTCTGTACATGCCACCCGACAAATATATGTATAGGTTTATTGTTTCAGTGGGAAAATTAAGACGTACGAGGTCGGACATTACAGGTTAGTTTTTTCTACGTTTCTTGCATTTACCAGGTTACCCCATGTTAAGTCATTTACTCCATCAGACGTCCATGATGCTCATCCTTTAACATCAGATGAGTTGTTTAAGCTGATCTGTTATCACAGCTCCCGAGCTAGCGTATCGAATTCCGCTTCAGTCGGTGCTAGGGGCCGTGTGGATACTTCATAGTCTCTACATGAACAGTCGCAATAAAAGCGCGGCTGCGATACTAAGGCTACGTATTAGAATTCACCGTATTCTCGGGCCTAAATGTCGGGTGCTTACGATCACTTTCTTGAAGAATCATATGGTTGCTTTTTAGTCACCAGACGTCGTCATTTTTTTCCACCTCTTGCATATCATCCAATTCATACCGATTATATATAAATTGTGTGAAACAACCGTGCACGAGATTCAGTCGTAAACCGATTTACTCACATATTCTTGCGCGTAATTTTAGTCGACTGTGCCTTCTTTGTACAAATTCATTCGTATTTAATCTCAGAACAGTACGCATAAACCGTGGAAACAAATATTCGCTAGTTTTAGGCACTTTTATCGTCGATAACCATTGTGATTTCTGTCGAAGTTGCATGGAAAATAGTTATAGTCGTACGCGCTCCGTCAGGACAACAGGTCCGCGTATTTCCGTCAGGACAACACAGTTATTCCCCTTGTTTCCTTTCAAATACTAGTATCGTCCAGCGTCTGTCAAGGCCAAATTATTCTAACCTAACAGCTTTCTCTTAACTTTTCAGCAATGTATGCTATATGAACTCTGTGCTAGCTATACCAATTATATACATGCTATATCAAAATGTAAAATTTGGATGGTGTGCTTCTGTGTGTATGTGTGTGTTGGCCGTGTGCGTAAGACAGGGAAAGAGGAAGGGTAGCAATAAAAGTACAGATAGTAGCCGAGTGACCGGCTAGTTGACCGTGTAGGTATATTTAATCAACTTTTAGCTAAATTAGAATCGTTTTTTTTTTCAATTGATTGTAATTTCGACATCGTAAACTATCACTAGCTGGACAGTAATATACCAGAGGGAACTGCAAACGGTACGTTTCGTGACCTGTGTCTAATTCCTTGTGTCTAATAACGACTTTATAACATATATCATATGGATTAGGAATACAGATATTTTTGGAGCATCATGATGTCTTGCAGGCATTATTGAAAACTGTTGCCCGCTTCCGTGTTGCGCGTAATTAGCCTAGTTTTATGTATACTATGATTTGTCCTTTTAATTTGGTGCTAATGTTATTATATGAATCAGGTCATTGGATTATGGATGCGGAAATTCTTTTGTAGACGACTGCTGAAAATCGAATGACGGACTAGATACTTGTATATCAGATAACTCATGATGACCGCCATTTTGAATTTGCTCATGGTGCTTCTCCCAGAAAAGTAAATATTTGACTCCCGGTATTCCGAAATATTAGGTTATTAATTCAGTACAGCTTGGATGCGATGAATGTGTGACTTACTTACATTTGATTGATGCTATTTGTTGGCTGTTGCTCTATTGTTGTTTTTGTTTTAACCAATGCTACATTTGATCAATATATAAATGCTCATACTGAACGCTTGCTAATTATTTGTTTCTCTAATTCTATTAACTTATATCCATAGTTTCTGTGGACAATAAAATTCATTCAAACAGATATTTGCTGGCTGAGTGATCCTTGACAAAAAAAAATAGTCGATCCCTGTTTTCTTTGCAATTTTCATTTGAGCAGATGTGTGGGCAGCACTTGCATGCCAAATTAATATATTTAGTATGCTTTCTATCTGGATGGTGGGTCGAATGTGACAAACATTCGCACGTTTTCTGTAGTTTTCTGCATCTATATTCGTTTCGGATTCCTCGGCTAGGTAGTCTCCTGAGATGGTAGCACGAGCATTCTCATTCATTGCATAAATGAAGTTGCCATCTTTACAATTGAAAATGACAGCTCAACTATTCGGCCAATAGATTAGCCAGATCTTTCGATTTCACCTATGTGTTTTGTTTTGTCGTTTCTGCACAGCTAACTGCACAATATAATATTTGTTGAAATGAGAAGAAGTAGCTTAGACAATATTTAGTCATTCGTGAAGTGTTGCGCATAACTTATCCCACGAAGTCATACCAACACGATGTTATGGCCTCTGTGCTCGTTCACCTGCGACCATATAATATAAAGTATGGTATAGACGTGACCGACCATCTGTTATTATCCGCCCAGTCCGACCAGACAATACTTGGAAGGTCAAGACCATATGTCTTTCGACAAAGAAATGTCGATCTTGTTTTTCTTGGTCGGATACTCTTCGACCACAGTTTACATTGTCGGAGGGAGCGTAGAATTCTTGGTCGCGACCATATATTTCTTGGTCGCAAGAATTTTCGATCAACTTTTCCTTGGTCGGATATCCTTCGCTCACAATTCACATGGTCGGAGCGACCATATATTTTTAAGAGTGTAGGTAAGGCAAACCGCGCTCTACTCATTTATTCCACACCTTTTCCGAGAAGAGAATATTTAATAGCTAAATTGTTTGCATACTTTACCCTTAAGCATTCGAGATCTGATTCAATCTCAGAAATCCTAGCGTGTAAATAATTGTTCTCAACATGTTGTTCTTGGCTTTTTGAGAAATAAGCCAGGAAGACAATTCATAAAATAAGTCAATCATGTCACTGCGTCTGACCACTGTCAACAATTTAATCGAGATTCAGTTGCGTTGTTGTGCAGCAAGTTCAAGCGCTCCAAAGGTAATGCAGTTCGAAGTATCTTATCTATGTCCATGGTTGTGTCACATTGGACTGTTTTAGTCAGTTCCATGAAATGGCAAACGCTTTCACTATCAGTATGTAACCAACGCTCGAACCAGTTTATGAATGTTCACTTGTGAGTATCTACCATCTTGACAACCGTAATACGAATATACTAAAAATACGCCTTTATTCTCATTCGAAGGATATAATTGTCTGCCTGATTCTGGTAAAACCGGTTTACAAACCCATCGCTAATTGGAAACAGCTATATACAGAAGCTTTTCTTGTTAATGTTACAAATAGGTTCGTGTTTGAACTTGCCGAACTGACACTTGATTTCGGCATTGCTATTCTGCCGAACTGTCTATCTCCATTTAAAGATTAAGTCTTGAATTAGAGCATTTACCAGGCAGCTTTATCGTATATAGCAACTAATAACATTAGTCATGAACATGTGCATGCACCATTACACGCTAGAAAAAAACAACAAAAACAAATACAACAAAAACACAGCGTATTTGGTTTCAGGAAATATATTTCTCGTTCTGAAAGGTGTTTGTCAGAATCATTAACTGCCGATTATAATGCAAACTTTTTCACATTTGACGTTCTCTCCAGCTGATGTGTGTTGTAAAGGAAACAAATGGCATTTTTTAAATATATATTTGTATATTCGGCAACACTAGTAGCTCGACAAATTACACAGTCAGAAAAAGGTGATACGCATCACCCAAAAAAAGCTGAAGAAACCACCACCCAAAAAGGGTGATGAGTTAGAGCCATCACCTTTTCCCGATTACCCTTTTTAGGTGATGACCATCACCCTTTTAGGTGATGACCCTTTTTAGGAGATGGATGTAGTATTGCCACTCGACTGCGATCACCTTTTGGGGTGATGGGGCAATTTCATCACCCTTTTTGGTGATGGATCTAGTATTACCACTCAATGACCATCACCTTTTTGGGGTGATAGGCATTTTTGATCACCTTTAATAACTGATGGCCATCACCCTTTTTAGATGATGGATCTAGTATTACCACATGATGGTCATCACCTTTTGCATGTGATGGGTCAGTTTTATCACCCTTTTTAGGTGATGGATCTAGTATTACCACTCGATGGGTATCACCTTCTTAGGGTGATGGGCCGTTGTGATCAGCTTTTATACGTGATGGCCTGCAGTTTGAAGCTGAGCAACGTGTATATTTTTCGAGCCCTGGTCTGTATACTATTCGGCCTGTAGTATGCAACACTGCCAACTTGAAATGTCCAACACTTTCATAACAAATAACATGAATTTATCAATTCAAAAAGAGAGACATTTTATTGCGAAAACTTTCTCTCCAGTCATATGAGCTTATATTCCAAGAATGCAGAGGAACTAACATAAAATCAATATTACACAATGTCCCTCTGAATAAGGCGGCAAATATATGGAATTTCAAGTTGGCACCAAGTGGTACCTCATATGGACGGTTGTTACTGAAACACAATCCCAGGCGATCAGAATGCGTTTATTCCATTGGAGTCACGTGATCCTTTATAGTCCGTGAGCTACAAGGGGTCACCTTGCACTCCCCCCCCCCCACTACAGACCGAAACTATGTTTTTTTACGTGCTTTGGGACATGGCAAATAAGAAACAACTTGTTAACAGTGGATAAACTGGGAATCACTACCCCTTTAATCACTTTGAATGTACCCCTGTGTTAAAAAGTACAATTTTTGTGACAATAGGGGGTAGGGTTACAAGAATAGTCTTATCTTCCATAATTATTATCCAATCTTTACAATGTGGGTCACATATTATTCAGCATTGATTGCTGCATCGATAATGTAAAAGATAGTATCACTATTTGATGGGTATGACGTCACACAGGGACCATACATACAACAGTAGGAGTGGTAAAGAAACCGGGCGATTTGGGGTGCATGAGGATGTGCTTGAGCGATTGAGGGGCCATTCTTAGTCCGAATGCGTTGTGTGAGGTGTCAAAGTGAAGCCCTCGGTATGTAGACCACGGCTTGAGGAATCTCCACATGATTTGTGATGTCATTGGTGACGTCATCAGTAGGAGTAGTAGTCAAAGTAGGCATTTTGAGGGTGTGAAGGAAGGTTTTTGGGGTAGAGACGGACCATCCCTGGTCTAAATGGACCGTGTGGGGTGTCATCTTGTAACTCACTGCATGTAGACGACGAATGGTATGGTTTTTGTTGGAAGTCGCATCGTGCTACTCATGCGCAGGTGAGCAGTAGTAACAAAAGATGTCGGTTTGGACGTGGGAAATAACATGTTTCCAATCAAGGGCCCCGTGTTTGGTCCAAATGGACAGGTTGGAGTATCCTAGTGAAGCTTTCGTGGCATAGACAGACAGGCGTGTTTTTTATTGGAATTCTGGCTAATCTGAGCATGCGAAGTTGGGGTGTAGTAAGTAAAGTGGTCATTCTGGAGGTGCGCAGGGGTATATCTGAGTGATTGATGTCCTATATCTCATCCAAAGATTTAGTGTATGGTGTCATTTTGAAGCTCTCGTGTTGTAGACCACTCTTCGAGGGATGTCATTGGTGACGTCATCAGTACGAGTGGTAACGAAAGTGGCCATTTTAGGGGCGCGTAGTGGTGTGTTTGAGAGACTGAAGGACCATTCTTGGTCCGAATGGGGCGTGTGGGGTATCATATCGAAGCTTTCGTGGCACAGCGTCCGACTGGTTCGGTGTGTCATAGAAGTAGGGGATATGGCTAGCATGCGCAGACAGCAAATAGTGGAAAAGGGGCACTTGAATGGGATTTTAGACTCGAGGGGGACCATTCGTGGTCCCATTGATTTGTGTGAGGTTTCGTAGTGAAGGGCTCGTGGTGGGGTAGCGTCGGATTGGACTGGTATCATCGCACGCATCCCGGTGTACCATATGCACTATGGGCTATAATGTACAGGGTGCAACACAGGTACGTGCGCATGCCTGTGTTGACCTCACTTTCCATCTGCAAGACCTCCAAGCTCCGACTCCAAGAGCTCCGACTTCAAGAGCTCCGAGCTCCAAGTTCTCAACCGACCCATCCCACAGCTCCGAGCTCTGTAGTTTCTCTAATGGCGGCTTCTGATTGAATAAGAGCTCTATACTACTGTCAGACTGCACATTTGCAGAACGATGATACTAGGCTACACACCAGTCCAATCCGACGCTACCATACGAGCCCTTCGCTACGAAACCCCACACGACCCATTCGGACCACGGATGGTTCACCTCGAGGCTAAAATTCCATTCCAGTGTCCCTTTTCCACTATTTGCTGTCTGTGCATGCTAGCCATATCCCCTACTTCTATGACACACCGGACCAGTAGGATGCTGTTCCACGAAAGCTTCGAAATGATACCCCACACGTCCCATTTGGACCAAGAATGGTCCCTCCGTCTCTCAACACACCACTATTCACCCCTAAAATGGCCGCTTTCGTTACTACTCGTACTGATCACGTCACCAATGACGTCACAGATGACATGGAAATCCCTCAAGTCGTGGTCTACACCACGAGAGCTTCAAAATGACATCTTTGGATGAGATGTAGGACCTCAATCTCTCAGATATACCCCTGCGCACCTCTAGAATGACCACTTACTTACTACACCTCAACTGCGCATGCGCTGATTGGTCTAATTTCCAATAAATACACGCCTGTCTGACTATCCCACTAAAGCTTCACTAGGATATCCCAACCTGTCCATTTGGACCAAACATGGGTTCCTTGATTGCCCAAACATGTCATTGCCCACGCCCAAAATTACATCTTTTGTTACTACTGCTCAACTGCGCATGAGTAGCAGGATGCGACTTCCAACAAAAACCATACCATTCATCGTCTACATGCAGAGAGTTACAAGATGACGGCCCATTTAGACCACGGATGGTCAAATACCTCAAAAACCTTCCTTCACACCCTCAAAATGCCTACTTTGGCTATTACTCCTACTGATGACGTCACCAATGACGTCACAGATCATGTGGAGATTCCTCAAGTCGTGGTCTACATACCGAGGGCTTCACTTTGACACCTCACACGACGCATTCGGACCAAGAATGGTCCCTCAATTGCTCAAGCACATCCTCACGCATTCCAAAACGCCCGCTTTCTTTACTACTCCTACTGTTGTATGTATGGTCCCTGTGTGACGTCATACCCATCAAATAGTGATACTATCTTGTAAATATTCGATGAATAATATGTGACCAACATTATAAAGATTGGTTAATCATTATGGAAGATAAGAATATTCTTGTAACCCTATCTCCTATTGTCACAAAAATTGTACTTTTTAACACAGGGGTACTTTCAAAGCGATTAAAGGGGTAGTGAGTCCCAGTTTATCGACTGTTAGCAAGTTGTTGCTTATTTGACATGTCCTAAAGCACATAAAAAACATAGATTCGGTCTGTAGTGGGGGGGGGGGGAGGGGGTGCAAGGTGACCCCTTGTAGCTCACGGACTATTAAGGATGAACCACTTGTGGTTGTGGTTTGTCCTTTTCTCATGTTTATTGCTGGAAACGTAGTTTCAATTCGGGTCCCACATGGCCCCTCCCGATGACAAAAAAGATCACATCTTGTTGCGTGGTATCTACATACCAAAACTGGAAAGAATCCACTAAGCATGTTGAGCTTTTCTAATTTCAACACATGGAAACTGAAAGAAGGATAAGCTGATCAACGAATAGATGAGCGAACAGACAAATGAATGGACCAAGTCTCCCTCAAGTCCCTTCAAGTACGGAGTAACACGAATGTCACATGTGGCAGTATGAAAGAAATCATTCTTCAGTTCACTATTGATCCAACTGGTTATGAGAGCGCTTGTGCTCTCGGTTGAGTTGGGCCTTGATAGCATTCCTATTTCTGTTTGACAGTCACCTACATAAGATACAAACAACATCCAATTAGCATTTGATGTGCACAGCATTAATCCTTCCTGGCCTGGTGGGGGTGGGGCACTTTCCGCGCCCCCCCCCCCCCCGTCGTATGTTTGCTCCTATCTCCGGAACGACAAACAATTGAGAGCTGAAACTTCGTGACTTTTTAGATTATCATATTTGAGGTCATTTCGAGCCTATTTGCATGACCACCCATGGAAAGGATCAAGGGTAAATTCAAAATGGCGGCCATGTAGGGGTACTAGAAAAGTGACGTTTTCTTTATATTTCTTCAAAAATTACGCAAAAAATTCAGCATGTTGATTCAACGCGGTTCTATGCATTTTACTGAAACCATATGTATTGGTGTCACCAGAAAACACTCCTGATTCGTTAACCCTCCCTCCCCTATTAACCCTACCAGGCCTGAGGAGGGGGGGTCAAAATTTCGCAATACCAAACTGTCCGCGATATCTCCGGAACGCCAAAACACTGGAGAGCTGAAACTCCATGACGTTATAGACTATCATATTGGGGTCATTTTGAGCCTATTTGCATGAACCCCCGAGCAGAGGATCATGGGTAAATTCAAAATGACGGCCATGTGGGGTACCAAAAAAAGTAGAGTTTTCGTCATATTTCTTCAAAATTTTTGCTTTGCTGTAAGGAAAAGTGGGCACAACTTATTTTATTAAGGTATCGTACTCAAGGAACTGTATATATACTGATTATTTACTTATTGATGTCATTGACCTGAGAACGATACTAGTACCTGTATCGAAACGTCGTCCTGAATAAACTAGAAGTTGTTATCCATAAGCAATTTGTTTATTTATTTTATTAGCCCACCATCACCAGATGGTGGGCTGTTCAAATCGCCTTTTGTTCGTGTTCCGTCGTCCATCCGTAAACAATTCTTGTTATCGCGATTTCTCAGGAACTACTGCATGGATCTTTCTCAAATTTGTTTCACAGGTTCCCCTTGGGGTCTAGTTGTACAAGATACCTTTTCTGGTCCGATTCGAAAATCCAATATGGCCAGCAGGCAGCCATTTAGATTTCCCCATGAAACCTTGCTATCGCGATTTCTCAAGAACTACTGCATGGATCTTTCTCAAATTCGGTACACAGGTTCCCCTTGGGGTCTAGTTGTGCAAGATAACTTTTCTGATCCGATTCGAAAACCCAATATGGCCACAAGGCGGCCATCTTGAATTACCCCATGAAACTTTGTTATCGCTATTTTTCAGGAACTACTCCATGGATCGTTCTCAAATTTGGTATACAGGTTCCCCTTGTGGTCCAGTTGTGCAAGATGCCTCTTCTGGTCCGATTCCAAAATCCAATATGTCCATCAGGCGGCCATATTGGATTTTCTCATGAAAATTGTTATTGATTTCTCAGGAACTACTGCATGGATCTTTCTCAAATTTGGAACACAGGTTCCCCTTGGGGTCTAGTTGTGCAAGATACCTTTTCTGGTCCGATTCGAAAATCCAATATGGCCAACAGGCAGCCATCTTAGATTTCTCCATGAAGCTTTGCTATCGCGATTTCTCAAGAACTACTGCATGGATCTTTCTCAAATTCGGAACACAGGTTCCCCTTGGGGTCTATTTGTGCAAGATACCTTTTCTGGTCCGATTCGAAAATCCAATATGGCCACCAGGCAGCCATCTTAGATTTCCGCATGAAACTTTGTTATCGTGATTTCTCCGGAAGTACTCAATGAATCTTTCTCAAATTTGGTACACCTTAGGGTCTAGCTGTGCAAGATACCCTTTTCGTTCCGAATCGAAAATCCAATATGGCCACCGGCCGGCCATCTTAGATTTCCCCATGAAACTTTGTTATCATTTCTCTGGAAGTACTGCATGGATCTTTGTCAAATTTGGTACACAGGTTCCCCTTGCGGTCCAGTTGTGCAAGATACATTTTCTGGTCCGATTCAAAAATCCGATATGTCCATCAGGCGGCCATCTTGGATTTCCCCATGAAACTTTGTTATTGCGATTTCTCAGAAACTACAGCATGGATCTTTGTCAGATTTGGTACACAGGTTCCCCTTGTGGACTAGTTGTGCAAGATACCCTTTCTGGTCAGATTCGAAAATCAAATATGGCCACCTGACGCCCATCTTGGATTTCCCCGTGAAGATTTGTTATCGTGATTTCTCAAGAGCCACCGCAAGGAACTTCCTCAAATTTGGTACACAGGTTACACTTGTGGTCCAGTGATGCAAGGTACCTTTTTGGTCCGATTCGAAAATCCAATATGGCCGCCAGGTGACCATCTTGAATTTCCCCTTGAATCATTGTTATCGTGAATTCTCAGGAACTACTTCATGGATCTTTCTGAAATTTGAGACACAGGTCTCACGTGGGGCCCAGTTGTGCAAGATACCTTTTTTGGTCCGAGTCGAAAATCCAAGTTACGCTTCAAATTAATAGTCTTCCCAAGTTGTGAAGTTGCATCACACGAATCGGCGGATCAAACGGTGGGACATATTCTATATAGTGACTATAGAGGATATCCATACCTTCACCTTCTATATCAAGGAGTTCAAATAATTCGGAATTAAAATGTATTTCTTCAAATTTTAAATCAGTTTACTTTAGTCCAGTGAACTGTCCCACTATTTCCTCTGCCGACGAGTCAGCTACATGAAGGGACGTCACTCTTGTGACACAACGTTACAACTCAACAACTGTAGACTACTGAGTGTTTCGATCCAAAGAAGATAATCAGGATTCAGACACTTTCGAAGTCTCAATATTAATGTGCGGATCCCTTTAGTATTAAGTATTGTACAATCTTACTATTTTCGAGCATGATATCTTGAGATATCTCAAACTAGCCCAGTAAACAGACCAGAATTAGCATTCATTCTTAATTATAAAATCTTAAGTAACTTTCATGGCTCATTGCAAAGCTTCTGTGGGCTTGTTGTGAATATGACCCTTAGAGTGGCCTTCCTTGAATCGTTATTCTAGCTCAAGCCACCGAATACTGTTAGAGTGATTTCCCTTATTTTATTATCGCCAGGTGGCGCAGTTCCCATGTTATTTCTTTCCATCCGGTTCCCGCGCAGATAAATGAAACAGCTGATTTTAGCGGAACCAAACTGTTATAGGTAACAATGAACTATAGTTTAGTCCCATTACGTTCCAGGTTAAACAGGTTCAGTTCGCCCCAGAAAAACTGACCTTCTTGTACTTTAACCTGGAACTACACACTGATGTTGTTGATTACCACTCCTCCCACTTCACGTGAAATGTACCAAACCACACTCCAATCCAATTGATTTTTGAGAACGCAAACTGTCTTCTGAGACGAGCACTTTTCAACCGTCTGAGCTGGTCACGTGGGTATCGTCGTTTGAGTGTGTCCTGAAAAGAACACAGGCTCGCGACTGTCACAATTTTTTCAGAAATTAATCGACACTTACTAAGTTAGCGAAACACAATAAAAGTTAGTTATGATATTATCCAGTAATAACACAACTGAGCATTTAATGCGGGATATGCTTAGGCGGAAGTGACGTCATTTAGTTCGTTTTAACCTATATTTTGAGATATTTCAAGCGTGTACAACCTGTCATTATGCTGTAAACTAGCGGAACATACGTGTGGAACGTTCCGGTGTGTCGGGTAACTGCTGAAACCCGGATAGGTAATAACTTTGATTGTTTACGTAACTGGAATTTGGTTGTTGTTGTACGCATGATGCAATACATTAAAATGATCCTCATGTCAGATAAGCCTAAGTGTTATCCCTAAGGAGACGGTAATCACCGCAATTAATGCAATTAATTGCCCGAATAATTAATGTAATTGATTCCTCATTTGAGATCATTCAGAATAATTGATTCCAGAAAATTGCATATTGCTTATTGATCACATGACCTGATTCCTTGATAAATCTAATTGATTGTTGTGTGTGATTCCGTATTAATCAAATATATTTCTGTTAATTAGTATTCATACAAAATACTGGCGATTATGTAAAAGCACTGAGTTAAATCTAATGGCTTGTGACAATTGTGTACTGTTACATGTGGTTATTGGTCAATTCATTTGTATTACAGACCAGCTAGGTCGATTACTGTGACGCATATGTAATCTGTGGATTGTGGTGTAATGATGCAAGGACGTATCAATAGGTATGTTGTAATCGTATGTTTTCTAGGGTATTATACACATCTCGGTAAATACTATACTGCTGTGTCATAACTATCATATTCTATGACTTGGGTTGATACGAACTATAGCATAATGGGTACCGTAAGAGAGAATGAATATCGGTTGTCAATGCTAAAGAGAATTACATTGTTTGCTCAGTTATAATTGCGGAGTATGATAATGTTTGTGTCAGCTTAACTTAGCCATTGACTGTATATTGGTATTTTGTTTAACTATGCAGGTCTGCCATTGCCCTTTCCTTACCGGGGGGATGAATTCCTGACTACATGTACACGTTTCCAAAAGCCTTGCCATACGAACTGTAATAAATGATGGTCAGAGATGGAACTGCTGTGTTGTGTTGATGAATATAGGCTACAGCAGTCTACAGAAGGCCAACACTTCCAGTACCCATTGATGACACGTGCAGAAAACTTCACTTTCAGACTAACTTTGCTCTTATCTCTTGTACTATAACAACCGACTTAAATACAGTTTCTATAAATCTTGAAACTCCTTAGACTTAGAAAAATAATATTTTGGCTTTTTCCAGTGTCCATTTTTCGATCTTTTTCGCTCAGATTCGAAATTCTGTAAACAAAATTACAAATCAATCGTTTGTTCTTAGTAACAATGGACAAAAAGATCCTCTTATCATTAGCTTAAAATTATCGGACAATGGTGGGCACCAAGATCCTTCAGGATCTCTCGTTTCATATCAGATAATTATTTACTAATTTATCATGCAGTTTTTGCGAAGAAAAAAGAAAAATAAAAAATTCAAAAATTTTGACAAAAAATCGTCAAAAAATGTTCTTTTTGAAAATGACGCCATAGTGACGTCATAATTGCGGCCGTCTTGGGTTTTGTTACATTTTCTTATAGCGATTAACACACATATATAGTGTGGTAAGTTTCAGCCCTCTAACCTTAGCGAAAATATATAGGGGGAACTTTCCGCCCCCCCCCCCCCGACCCAAAGATGAGAATTATATTAAATGACAGTCTAATACCCTCCACGGGTACTGCATGGATGTGTCCCATAACTATATTTAGCAAGCCTAAACAATTTAGACAAGCAAATGGGAAAAAACTTTGCCAAGCTCAGAGAATAACTTTAACAGGACAGTCATCAGACAGACAGAAGAATGGAGGTTGCGTTACATAGGCTCTCATAGCTAATGTAAGCGATCCAAAAATGAAATATTTCTCCTCCTTCCTACCCCCTTCCCCACCCACCTGCCTTCTTTTACATCGGTAACACCAGGGTACGCAAACTGTATAACTCTTAATTTGGGTAACACTGATATTATGCAAGAACAAAATGATCATCCAGTCTTGAACTTGCACAAAGTTTAATTCAGTCCTTCAACAATAGATCTGTTGCACGTGCACTCATGAATGTGTTCCCCAACAGTAATTACATATTATGCAACTGAAGCAGCATTTATGAATGCGGGATTCCTCCTGAATGCTCAGACCATGCGACCATTTTAGGCGTTGCAGCCGGAAATTCTTGGAGATACTTTCTGATCGCCGCTAAGCCTATTAGCTTCTGCCCAATCAGAGACAACGGTAGGCCTATAGGAGTGTAGTCAACCGTGTCTCCACCAAAACAGCTTAATTTCGCTAACTTTCAAAAGTGTTCTGATGTCATTTCTCTTCATTTATTAACAAATATAATAACATAGACTTTTCAAGTCAATCTTTATCTTTCTGGTGAGGGGTGAATAAATTTTCCATTAGTAGTGCAAGTGAATAAAAAAATAATATTTGTATGCCTATTACGTCTGTCGATCCATCCTCCCATTCATTTTAATATGGGTAAAAATTGCAAATTGTATCAACTTACAGTATAATGAAAGTGATATATTACAGACAATAATATTTATTTGGATATAGCTGTTTATAGCTGTATATAGCTGTTTATATGATTTTGTCTGACCACTCATCTGTCATCACCCTAATAAGACACTCGTTTTCATCACCCTTCATCACCGTATATGGGTGATAACTGAATCTCATCAACCTTTTATGGTGATAGCCTGGTCTCATCACCTTGTTAGGGTGATTTAGGGTGATGGATTTTGTCATCACCTTTTCTCATCACCAGACCCCATCACCCAAAAGTGTGATGGCCCATCACCTTTTTTCTGACTGTGTAAGAAGTACAAATGTTTAACCACGCGTTTTAAGCCATTTAAGAGACATTCAGCAGAGCAATGTGTGGTCCTTAAGGATGACTGGTGAGTGAGTGAATAGGGTTTAACGTCGCTTTCAACATTTTTTCAGCTATATCACGACGGGGAAGGGAAGGGAGGGGAGGGGGAGGGTCAGGGGTACCTACTTGTAACAGAGCAGATCTAATGCTGCCATTTTATAGTGCTGTCCCACTGAAATATCATGCCGTAGGCAGACATGACACCCCCCTCAGTCGCATTATACTGACAACGAGCGAACCAGTCCTTGTTCTATCCTCTTAATGCTGAGCGTAAGCGAGGGAGCAACAAGTTCCATTGTTCAAGTCTTAGGTATGACCCGGCCTGGGATTAAGGATGACTGAAGTGCATTCATTGTCAATACTGTGTTAATTTTTCAGTATTCTGGCATACTCGTTGAGGCATGAGTGCGCACCAAATTTAGAGACATAAATTATTACAAAAACTAATGGTCTACGGTAAGCACATGCATCTTATTTCTACTGTTATATAACCGTGTAATAGAAATATGTGATTCTTATATATGGTATATACAAGAACAACAGTTTGCGTAAAAGCCTTGGCGATAAATAAGATGGGATTTGCGAGCAGTGCAACGATATTACCTTTGCGTCATAGGACCAGGAGGATGATCGTGTTTAGAGTGTGAGGTCGGATCGCAGTGACATCCTTACCTGAAGTAATTCCATCACCGGAAAAGCCGGAAATGTTTTCCTTAACCGAAGTGACATCAGCACAGAAAATGTAGATGCGGGGTAATAGTAAAGAGGATCAGAAAGATAAATCAAAAGTGAATGAAGTTGTGAAATGAGCGAAGTTGATGGACAAAAGGTAAAAAAAAAAATGAGTCGAGTTAAACAATTGAGTGAAGATTAAAACAAATAAAGCCGGATTAGGTTCAGGAACAAAAGGACCACACCCAGAACTGTTCCGGGCATTGATCTCTTCAAGCTCCCAACTCTACCGAGATAATTACAAGCGCTTAGTCGGTCATTCATTATTCAACCGTCGTCCACTAAAGAATCTTCGCGTCAATAATACAAAGATCTATTTCATGTAACAGCATTAGGATCACATATAATAAAGGAAAAACAACAAAATCATAGTATGCATAAATAGGATACTCTCGTGCAAGAGATTAGCGTTCAACAGTTTTCAATGATGCCAGGAAGACATCATAATGCTCCAAAAAATATCCAATCCGTAACCATGTGATTTTCTTTCAAAGTTGTTATCTAGAGAATTTGATGCTGAGGAAATATTAAATAATCGATTGACGACGATAGGCACGTGGCCTACTGGAATGGAAACACAAGTTAATCTTGAAAGATATGTGAAGACCGATCTGCAGATAATAGTCCGTGGGCTGAGTACGCCTACCTTGACCCCCCCCCCCACTTACTCTCCGAATTTTTAGAACTTTGGAATGTGCCGAAGAAAAAATTATATGTTAACACGCGAGAAATTGGGATGAACTGGCAGTTCAGAGAAGTTAAAAATTGCACCTAACGCCATTTATTCAACATGAACCGGGGAATCAGGCCAATATAGTAAACTTTCTAATATTTACTTATTGTGACGTCACTAAGGGGTCATCTACAATTTTCATATGAAATCGTATTTTTACCAAAATTGTTACCTAAAATGGTTCAAATGATTCTTTTTTGGTTAGCCGAACACATGCAGGATACAAATATAATTGCTAGTAAGCGCGGACGTAACATTCAACATAATCAAGATTTATTTATTTGGAAAGTTCCTTCGTTTTCTGTATGGAGGCGAATTTACCTAAATGGTTATAACTTTTTTTATTCCTTGTCGAATTGATTGAAATGAGGTATTATATATTCAACATAAACTGAGATACCGCATATTAACAATGGTACGCAGGGGTCAAAGGTCACTTCCGGTCACGTGACCGGAACTGAAAGTTGTCACAAGACAGGTGGCGCCCCCTGCCAAAAGTAGGTCAATAAGAACCAATTTAGCCTGTCAATGGTCAAAAGAGTCAATTTAGCCTTTACATCATGTCAATGGTTAAAGGTCATTTCCGCTCACGTGAAAGTAAACATGCAAAAACACGGATGTAAGATGAGGAATCGGATGTAAAACCACAGTACCCGGATGGAAGACGGAGGAACGACGGGAAAACCCCACTGGGAAACCCGGATGTTGACAAGGTCCCGGAGGTAAAATCCGTTGCCCACACATACATACACACACACACACGCACATACACACGCGCGCGCGCAATGCGGCTCAGTCGTACTCCAGTACATGTCGGTTCTCGAGTTGGGGGTAGTTGAACTGAGAGTGCTAAAAATAGATCACCAGCTAGCGTGCTATAAAAGGGAAGCGGCCTGGACATTTCATCAGACTCTCTGAGACAGCGGGAACTCCCACCCATCGCCCGAGGGCCGATGATGATGATGGCGTCGCCCTAATTCAACAGACAAATTCCGACGACAAGACATTGGGCCAGATTTTGTACAACGTGGAGAGCGAAGTACACTTCGCGGACGAGCCCATAAATGTTCCTAGCGATCTCTTACAGGACGCCCATCCAGTGAATGACATCTATCAGCGCCATTGGCCCATGATACGGCACTGTTTCCACCGTCATCGCCCTATTCAAGATATCTACAATTTCCAACTGACCGACCTCGCCCGTCTACGCAGGAAGCCATCTTCAATGACCAACGTACGGCCTTCAAATTTAAATGTCGCTTTCGGGTACATCTTACGTCATAAGATGGCGGATCAACAGCGCTATTTCTATTCCAGTGCCAACAACCAAGTGTACGACCATCCTTTCACCATCATTAACCGGGCGTCGCTAGAGACGATGCTGGAGAAACTGGATACCGTGGATCCCTTGGAATGGGCACAACGTCAACGCCCCAACACCAGGAGGACAGTGGAGAGGGTCACCAATGTTACGTTCTTCGTGGCTAAACTGGTCAACCCTCTCGGCTGAATGCGTCACCCGTGCACTGACGAATAGCATAACATACCGTATATACTCTCGATGTCTACATGCTCATCGTTGATTTGAGCTCAGTAAACACTTGTACCTAATGTGACGGTGCGTTAAATAATATTACATGGTGTTTGATATTTCAATTTGTTTTGCTGTGAACATACTACACATACCCAGGGCGGCTCCCCCAGCCTGGGTATGGTGTAACATTGGGGATAATAAACTGTATAAACATTGCTGAACTTGCTGTTATTCACGACAACCGCTATCCGCTATACGTGGATGAAATATATACCCCGATGTGATATAGTGCCCTTGCACACTTCCGAAACTTCCCTTTTACTACTACTCCACAACTGCACACGTGCGGAATGACGTTCTTTCCACGACCCAGCCCCTTCAATCGGAGCCACGAGTGCTTCACATTTATACCTCTCCGATTATAATACAGCACAGATAATGTATAATACTGGACAGATATGGTATAATACAGGACATATATGGTACAATACAGGACATATATGGTATAACACAGGACAGATATTGTATAATACAGGACAGATATGGTATAATACAGCACAGCTATGGTATAATTCCGGACAGATATGGTATAATACAGCACAGATTTGGTATAATGCAGGACAGATATGGTATAATACAGCAAAGATATGGTATAATGCACACCCGACAGGACGCATTCGGACCAAGGATAGTCCATCTCTACACCAAATACCTTCCTTCACGGCCCCAAAATGCTCACTTTCGCTACTACTCGGACTGACGACGTCATCAATGACGTCACAGATGCTGAGGACATCCCTCAAATCGTGGTCTCCACCCCCGAAGGCTACAATATGACACCCCACACGACGTATTCGGACCAAGGATGGTCCATCTCTACACCAAACACCTTCCTTCACTTCCCCAAAATGCACACTTTCGCTACTACTCGTACTGATGACGTCTATGACGTCACAGATGCTGAGGACATCCCTCAAATCGTGGTCTCCACCCCCGAAGGCTACAAGATGACACTCCACACGACGTATTCGGACCAAGGATGGTCCATCTCTACACCAAATACCTTCCTTCACTTCCCCGAAATGCACACTTTCGCTACTACTCGTACTGATGACGGCACCGATGACTTCACAGATGCTGTGGACAGCCCTCAAATCGGGGTGTACACCCCGAGAGCTACAAAATGACACCTCCCATGACACATTCGGCCCAATAGTGGTCCATATCTACCCCAAACACACTCCTACGCACCCCCCAAAAAATGACCACTTTACTTACTATACCCAACTGCGCATGCGCAGATTTATGCAACTTGCAATAAAAAAACACGCCATTCTGATTCTACCCCACACAAGCTTCAGTTTGACAGCACGACCCATTTGGACCAATAGTGGTCCATCTCTACCCCAAACACACCCCCACGCACCCCTAAAATGCCTGCTTTCTATACTAAATCCAGACTGCGCATGCGCAGAATATTAAAAACGGACGATACATTAGTCCAGTCGTGTACAGTGGAATAATAAGTTCAATCGAAACAATAACATACCTGGAAGCCATACTTGAATTGACGTCAGTAGGGGCCATCTCCAAATTTCAAGAAAAAAATGTCAAAATTGACTAACTACAAACAATACTGATAACTAGTCATATTTCTGCAACATTATCTATGTACCCTGGTTTAATATGTTGCTTTTATTTGTACTTTGTTCTTCAATATATTGAAATATTTCCAATTTCAAATGTTTACATGGATAAATAACTTAGCACTATGTTACTTATGCAATACTCCCAGTTCATCCCAATATCTCGCGTGTTAACATATATTTTCTTCTTCGGCACATTCCAAAGTACTAACAAATCATAGTTTCGGAGAGTGTGGGGGTGAAAGGTGGGCCTTCTCAGCCCACGGACTATAATTGTCTATGGCAAACGGCAGTTCGTAGTCGAGGATTGGCTTAGTTTATTCATCAATTATTAAAACAGTGCAATAGTAAAGCATGGATACAAGTATAGCTCAGCAGAGTCTGGAGTGAAACTCAAATGGCTTGTTTTATCACAAGGACATGATTTTGGGCGTACCTGGCATAAAGCCCGCAAAGCGTTTCCTCGTAAATGTAGAAATGTATGAATACTGAGATTCAAGTAGAAGAAATATGAGAGAAGTGGATGATCATATCACAGAGGTCAAACCGAAATCACACCATAACAACATACATGTTGTTTATATAGTGCAGAACTTGCTCGATCCTGGGAAAGCGTCATGAAATATCGGTTTATGTTGCCTATAACAGGGGTTGTTACGATATAAATATAACGCAGAGTCTCCAATGTAAATCCAGATATGAAGGTGTTTATCCACAAATAAGCAGACAAACATAAAATATACACGACAATCGGTTTTCCAGATACAGTAAGTTTGGGAATCCAAAACTATCAAAACGCAGTGTCCGTACAGAGTTTGGTTATCCAGAAGACTCCACATAATGACAGAACGTTCAAGTTTTATACGAAGATATGACAAGGAACCAACATGGCAGATGGACACAGAAACAAGAAATAGAACTAGAAATACAAGTTTGACCAAACATATAGGTAAGAATATAAAAGAAGCTATTAACTAAGACAGTACTAAAACATGTGTGCGATCCACATATCCGTTCAACAATCAGACCTCACGCAGGGTTTTCCTCTTAGTGGTCTAGCATTACTCTTTTGTCAGCCGGTTAATTGCAATTAACAAAAGACGCATCAGTTCTCCGGTATATGGTTCAGTATAATTGTTAGCTAAAGAGAAAACCTTAAAAGTGAAGTTATGGCAGGAAATATGATAAGTTACAGAATTATGATATAAGTTGAATTAAAGTTTAATAAGAAATGTTGAATAAATAAAGGTAGTTGAAGCTCTGTTACATGCCACTAAGTTGTTCTTTTTAATAACTCTATACAATCAGCATGTTTCATTAGTAAGTTATCGTTATCTCTTCGAATTACAACACATATAAGAGAAGTAAAGGAAGACCACATAAAGGAAGACCAAGC
Source organism: Hanleya hanleyi (assembly GCA_036873755.1). Lineage (NCBI taxonomy): Eukaryota > Metazoa > Mollusca > Polyplacophora > Lepidopleurida > Hanleyidae > Hanleya > Hanleya hanleyi. The sequence continues at coordinate 42,661 of JAVTVY010012300.1, forward strand.
TAATGTATGGAAATTTATGACACCCGATATCCTCACCATATGGTCGTGTTTTTATCAATCTCAAACCGAATACTCAGGAAAACCCCCGGAGCGGAGGATCATCGGTAAACTCAGGATGACGGCCATGTGGGTACCAGCAAAGTGATTTTTTGTCATATTTCTTCAAACTTTCTGCTTTTCCGCGATGAAAAGTGGGCAAAAACTATTTTATATCACATTACATCAATATTTACTAATTTATCATGCAGTTTTTTTGTGTGGAGAAATTGCATAAATAAAAAAGTCGGAAAATCTGACCGAAAAATCGACCAAAAATGTCGTTTTTGAAAATGACGTCACTGTTACGTCATCAAAGCGGCCATCTTGGATTTTTTTACATTTTCTGGTGGAGCTTAACCAAAGAGTATAGTGAGGTAAGTTTCAGTCCCCTAGCTCAGGAAATGAAATAAAAAAAAATAGGGGGCCCCAGGCCTGGACAGGTCCAAAAGCTCAGGCCAGATAGGAGTAAACCGAATGAGACACAAAGACATCTTCAACCGAATGAGACTGAAAATGCTGTACAACTAGCTCAAGCTGGAGGCGAGTTATATACAAGGTCTACCCGCTTGGTTCAAACGGAATGTAGGGAGATGAATCTCAGCAGTGTCGGTATCAGGTCATGACTATGGGTGAATACATCGACTTAAAATAAAATGCTATTCAGAAGATGAGAGTGATTACGAAGAAGTCTCTAACACTTGTGTCTATAACAACTTGCTAACTGTGCAATTATTGAGGGGTTCAGCACAGTTGTGTGAAATGTACATATGTCAAGTGCAGGTGTTCATTATGAGATTATATTTCACAATTCGCAATCGAATAAGACAAAAAGATAAATTACAGGATGGAATTTCTTTCTCAAGTTTAACCGTTGTTTCCATCCATACATTTATGTTCCTGAAAGCCTGACTTTATGTTCCTGAAAGCCTAACTCGGCTGACAGAATCGCTCTCCAGAATCACGAGGTCATGAGAGACCACATGACCCCGTTAACTGATATTGGCACGATGCCAACCGGAACGGGAGCATCGTGGCAATATCAGTGGACCAGTTTTGTTTTCTTTAACAATGGGGAGAAAGGATTTCATATTTGTTCAATCTTTCATTATATTTTTTGTTGATAATCAATCTGAAAAGTGCAATAGAATAGAAATACTGTTTTCATAGGCGTGCTCAATGGCTATATTATGTACGGATAGTTTGGGGAAGTTTATAGATTAATATAATATACTTTCCCAAACTAACCGTGCGTAAACTAACCATTGAGCGCGCCTATGAAAACATTGTTTCTTAAATGGTCCATTGTAGAGGGATATAACAGAATACTGATGCTCATAGATGCATCTGATATAATGTCTAGAGATATGCATACACCGATTGTATTAATGGAGAATATAGCGAAGATATCGATGAGAAAAGTCAGGTGAAATGACAACGAAGGTCTATATTTCAACAATGGTAAGAATGTAAGTCAAAAGTGGTATGTTCACAGTATCCATTGTCATGAGATGATATAAGTATTTTATTTCTATTTCATTTTGAAGGCAGCCGGCCAGCTTCGAACTGCGTGGAAGATTAACTAAGAAGAAGCTGTGTAAAGGAACCATCAAGAAGAGAATTGAGTTATATTATTCCTGAAGCTGAGAGGTTGGGATTACGTTACGGACATCGATGATTCAGAAACATGGATTATATTTGATAGTATTTAAAGGTCATTTTAATGTACACAAATGGCATGTTAGTAGTATAACTCTGAGTAAAGAGCAGCTCATTTGCTCCGGGTAAAGAAGCAGAGGAGCTGAGCACGCTCGTTGAGCAGATTGGTTAGGGGTAAAGAGCACAGTTTGGGTTGTTCTGCTGTGTTTGGCTATGATTTGGTGAAATATTAAGTGGGTTATATCAATAAAAATGTTTTTGTACTTTTTTTTGTCTGTGTTTTATTTTTGTTATAGGCTAGTCGCGTGTATAGAACTGTAAAATGATAGGGTTTAATTTAACGGTTGGGTGATTCCGGCTGTGCTTTTCGGTAAACACGTCGAAATATGATTCTATTGTAACCAGTGTTGCATATGTGTGTGGTCGCCCTGCCTTAAGTGTCTATTTTGATTGTTGTTGGAGGCGTTTTAAATATGGTGTCACTTCATACCCAGTTCATTAGTGTGTTTGCTTGCGTGCAGCAACAGTTGTTATTTTAAGTGATCGGTGGCTCGCGGCGCGCCTTGGGTACCCAGTTGTGCTGAAGCGAGGCGAGTTGTCGATTATACCGTACTACATGACAATGATGTGGGTTAAAACACGCTGTGTGAAATGTGTTGCGTTTATTATTGTCGCTGATGCTCTCCATTTTGAAGAAGCTGATACCGTATTTTGTTTTAATTTGAACTAATATAATCCAGGGAAATGATTTGACATCGTTTTTTTACTTATACGTTGTCTAAAGTTCAGTTGAGTTTAGTTTATTCAGTTGTTGCCACAAGATGGCACATGAGGAAAATACATCAGATACAAGTAGATGGCGTAAGTAAAAAGAAAAAGAGTAAAACAAAATTGTAGGATTTTTCTGACAATAAACATCAACGAATTTCATAATTAAATAGTCATGAAATAAACATTGGTTTTCCCTCAGTACAGTATGCTAATCAGTATCAATATTGAGTTATTATACCGCAATGTCCTCTAATCCAATCAAATCATTTCGATCACACCACGTGTCCGTACAATACTGAAAGTCATATTGTATCGCAAATTGTCGTAATGAATTCATGTTGTACACGTTCTAGAGAGGAAACAATTTATGATGTCAGAAGGAGCGTCTCGCTCGTCTCGCTCTGACAAAACAGTGCTTCATCATGCTTACTAGGAATTTAGACTTTACAGCAATCTATTATTTTAGTTGAATATGTTAATATGCTTCAGCGCCGGTGCCATGAATCGTCTGGGCATGTTTTTCAACATGTTCAATAAAAGCGTGACAAAGATACAAATCATCACATGGAACACTATTGTTTTTTGTATTTCTTTTTAGAATATGCAGTCAGTATATTTGTCTGTTGAGTCATATCACTTATTATCATCTAAGTTATTACTTATAAGTCAGTACTTATTCTACTAATGTTTCCCCACCCTTCTAAGGCTGCGTTTAATTTATATGTTGTGTTTAATTGTTCTCTGTATATGGTGATATTCCACTGGACGTTTCATCCCCGTGGGTTGCTCTCTACACAAATCATTCTAGTGGTAGTTGGTGAGTGTCGTAACATGATGAAGAATGAAGCGCTTGGTCGACTTCGGGCCAATTGGAGGAAAAGAAAATGATTCCGATAAGAATCAAACATTTCGTATTTAAAAATACATGTATCACACAAAGAGAGTCATCGGATTTTTTTTTTTGCATCTTTTATCGAATTTGAGACATCCTTCTTACCGACCTTCACATTATACATGTAGCTCAATATTTCAGGTCAATTTTGTGCCTGTTTGTGTTAGCCTCCATGCAAAGCGTCATTGAGAATCCCAGATTCACAATCCAAATGAATCCTTTGATTCTGGGCAGTGAGGTATTTCTCTTCTTCTAACATATAAATGTATCAAAATCGAGTCTCTTCGTGTTGTTAGCTAATTTATTTATGGTGGTCGAGATCGGAATCTTCAGCTACAGGAGGCAAGAAACGACGTCATTGGTCACATGACGACGTGCCAAGACCAGGCAGCGCGGGCAATTATTTCGTATTTACAATAAAGAAAGTTTGTCAGGACCGATCAAAGTTTCTATTGGCCCGGTAAAGCGATACCGCGGCCATTTGACCCTCCCCCCATCCTATCGCCCATTCTCCGTTATTTCAAGAGGTTTTCAGGCACTAAATTTCATGAGAATGTCTACCGATCCATATTCACATTCAGAACAGGCATGTAGTTATATCTCGTAGTATCATTTGCTAGATCCTGTGTTAAACGTGACGATTTTAATCAAGGTCACAAAACATTATTGCAGAAACTTATAAAACAGGGATTTACCACCAAGCGCTTCCACTCGAAGTTTCTCAAATTTGGCGATACATATCGTATGGATTAAGAATACTGGTCAGCGATACGGACTTGATATATTTGGAACATCATGATGTCTTGTCGGCATCATTGAAAACTGTTGATCGCTTCTCTCTTGCAGGAAACTAGCCTATGTTTATGTGTACTATGATTTTGTTTAATTGTGCTAATGCTGTTATACGGAATATGTTTTTGGACGCGGATATTCTTTATTGGACGACGGCTTAATTATGAATGACGGACCAGACGCTAGTAATTCAATGGGTACATAATCTTACCGAGTTATCAGCAATGAATGTCTTCTCGAAGCCTGAGTAATTCATTAAAACCGCACGCTTCTCTTTTTATTCGAACAGGCAATAATGGAGTCTCGGGCATACACGAGCACTGTTGAACTTTCATCCTCCCTGTGCTGATGCACTTCCTTCCGTCTTCGCCATATTCACGCTATCTATTTATAATACGCCCTTCCTTTACAGCACGATTCGCGAGCTGTTATATTCTAGGAAGCTCCAAACACAGTCCCACATTCCGAAATATACCCATATGAGGACATCAGACACATCCTGTCAAGATCAAGTTCAACATGGTGGTCTCGACAGATCATAGGAGATTTACGTTTATCATTTATCATTTAATTTGGGTCATATTTATTCACCTCAGCCTATTTTTATTTTTTATATTTTTTATTATTATTATCTTTTTTTTAATCAATCTTCATTACCGTGTCATTTATCATCATCATAAATGGCGGTCATGATGATGTCATTAAAACCACTATTTCTTACCAAGATGGAGAGTTTTGCCAAACTTGAACCTTTCTACATGGTAGCTTGTTATCGAATGTAGGTCATTTTGCCCGCCTGTCATGTTTCCCCCCTGTCCCATTCCCCCCCTGTCATTTCCCCCCCCCCTGTCATGTTCCCCCCTGGACATATTCCCCCTGTCATATTCCCCCCCTTATATTTACTTGTCCATATAGCTGTTGTGGGTTAAATATTTAGGTAATTTTTCTTCCAGTAAAATAATTCTGTTACTTTTATTGGTTGGTAAAATTTGTGCCTATCTAAGACTACTTAAAGATAAATCTGTAAAGAAAATAATTTATTGATGGAATTACATTAAAAACAAAACATTTGTCTTTTCCTGTAACAGTTTATGATAAATAAAAATTGGCATTATTTTACTGGAAGAAAGAATTACCTAAATATTTAACCCACAACAGCTATATGGACAAGTATAAGAAATGAAATATACAGAAATGACAGGGAATGACAGGAAAACATGACTGTACCCCCTTGTTATCAACCTATTTATTTATCTCCAAAAGACGTATCAGTGGTAAATACAATGGCGCCATGGAGGCTCAATCGGCTCAATCTTTAATGCCTCGGACACATATCTATGAACAGCAAATATATTTGACTCACTCACAGACTCGGGAATACTATACTGGGATTCAATGTACTGAAATTTCTATTGCGAAGCACTTGAGGTGATATGGGCGATAGGGTCTGTTTTTTTCAAAATGTCAGCGGTAGCGTTTTACCGGTATTAACACGAACGCAGGCACGGCCCGACGGACCTTCGGCACTGAAGAACCGGCAAACAAAAATGCCCGAAGATAGCATTTCAATACAAGTCAATTGCCAAGGACAGGCACCCTTCCTGGGTGTTTCGCTGAAGGGTCTCTTTTTGCCCAACCCTACTGTTTTGAACTGTAGTTGAGGTTTACCTTGGAGGTGTACTCTCAAATATTATGAGGTGTAGTTGAGGTACAGATGTATTTGAGGTGTACTTCAGGAGTATCCAAATTAGCACCTCAAGTAGACCTCGGTGAGATATATACTTCAATGAGTTGTACCCCTCAGGTGTAGCCGATTTGATCCGTACCTCTATCAAAAATATATATTTGTATTCTCATTTCCAGTGAACACCTCTTAGCTGATCGAGCCACACCGTCCCTCCTTTACAAACATTTTATTGTACGAGTACTTCTTCTACTAAAGCCTACACGTAAAGTGTATGTGTGTGGGAGTTCGGACCAACACTGACTCACAATAACACCGATTGCAACACAGATATCCCAACGTAAAAGCATATAGTATACAAGGGACCGATGTGTTTGAGAACTGACAGTTAATATATCCATTTGGTTAATATATCTGAATTGTTCACTACATATGCGCAGGTGCCCCAGGTTGCATTAGATTAACAATAGGTTCTGTTAACTAAACAACCGTGCTCAGCAAATAATTGATGTGATAATTTGAAGTGAACAATGTTACAGCGAGATTTAAATTGATTTGGTAGTGTCTTGGTGGCAAAATCTACCTAGTATAATCCGTGGCGTGTCCTACTCCTCCTACTCCGCTTTACTGTCCTACTCCTCCTACTCCGCTTTACTGTCCTACTCCTCCTACTCCGCTTTACTCACTGCACAGCGGGTCGCATAGGTGTGGCGCGGGATAAGGTGGGACGAGAGACATGGGGTTTTCACTACCTCAGATTTCATGGGCCGGGCTTGCACCCAACAGTAGAATCGGTCGACTGCGCATGCGCGATGAGTAGGGCGCGATGAGTAGTATAGAAATGTGGGTTTCACTGTGGCGTATGAGTGTCGGCTCATGTGGGTTCACTGTGGCGTATGAGGGTCGGCTCATGTGGGTCTCACGTCTTCATCCGTGGTGTACGAGGGTCGGCTCAGATCTCCTGGGGTGGGGACATGCCCCTGAGGGCAGTGGGTGGGTTCAATGAAAGCTCGTAATAATAAAGATTTAGTTCACATTGTTTTACTTTGAATTTTCCCCTAAATTCTAGAGGTGTAGTTGAGGTACACGTTTTTTCTAGGTATTGCAGGGGGTGTACTTTTAAGTGTAAGTAAGTTGAAATAACATTCTGGCTAGGATGATGAGCCAACATAGTAGATGAACAGAGAGAGAGAAAGGGAATACAAAATTAATGATGCTTTCAGCTGTATAGCGAGTTTTAAGAAAAATTGTGCTGGCAATTACTTCCGAAAACACGACGAGCAATTTTTATGTATATAGTGCTCAAATTTATCATCTATTTTTCCACCAGGTGTATCTTAGGTGTAAGTGGATAACGGTATAGGTGCATTCAAGCCATGCTCCTTTCGGTGGAGTGCAGGAAATTAAATTGAGATGTAGGTAAATTACACTTGGGTATATTTTGGCAATGTCCATGAGATGTACTTGAGGTGTATACCAAGTATTTAGTGTTGAGCTCGGTCAATACTTGGATGGGTGACCTGGTGCTGTACTGGCTGGGCTGATCAGTGTCCAGCATAATAGGAACTGTGGACACTCTCGTGTTCTGGCACATGTAGGCACCGTCGTGATATGACTGCAAAAATGTTGAAAACGACGTTAAATCCTACTCACTCACTCACCCAAGTATTTAGTCCAATTCGTAAAGGGTTTTATCTCCCTTGCTGGAGCAGAGAACTTCCGGTAAGTACCAAAGGCCCTACCAATTAGTTTTAGTAAAAACATATTATATTTTTCTAAAAATTGACTTTCTAATGTATACGCGAATACAAGATCCATCGGTTCACCCAAAAAATATTAACAGAATAGTTTTTCAAACAAATAGTCTGGAATAGTTTATATCAACATATTATTCAAAATAATTGCGGGTGCCTAAAGGTAAAGGTGAAAACAATGCGACTACTTCCGAGAAGCAGCTTTTCGTACCTCTAACCTCAAAGAGCGGCAGTTATTCAGGGGACAATTTCAGACCAGACACTTTCGGGAAAGGGCTATAAGGGAAGCTCTATCTAACATGTCAGTACGGAGAACGATCCTCAATTCAAAATCAAAATTTTACTATCACGGCAAGGCAGTTTGAGATACATGCATGGTTGATGAAGAGGGCCAACAGTTGATATATCAATATATGCAGGATTACTCT
>JAVTVY010012302.1:0-55501 GCA_036873755.1 Hanleya hanleyi
AACATCTAATTTTGTTTGAGTTGATAGCCACTTGATACCCATAAATAGTCACTAACAAGCCCACTGACAGATACTGACCAACATGTGGTTGAGATAATAAAAGTTGATCCAACAGACTGCCCTTTGCCAGCAGGTCAAATCCTAAAGCTTTTAAACAGGACAAGCCGGCCTCTCTAATGCTATGCTGAACTGCCAGGGTATACTGTCAGGAGAACTTGGTACTTGGTATTGTGTTTGCATTGGGAATGAGTTTCAGATGGTCTCTGATTCAGTTATATTAGGGAGGCATGATCATCTCATCAGAGCATTAAAGATACTGCCATAAGTCTGTTATAAGAGTGTGGTGATCAAACCACATGTAACCAGAATACTAGTAAATTACATATACACGTAGATACAAGTAGGGTCACTTAAAAATCTGCTTAGACTATATATCGTTTATTAGCCGAGATGTCAGGATAAATTGGTCTACAAAATATGCAGGTGTGGGACAAACTCCCGGGGACAAAACACCCGAGGACAAAAGATCCTTGGACAAAACACCCAGTGGACAAACACCCAGAGGACAAAACACCCAAATACAATAGATATTAGGTTTTATGTTTTATTCAATCCCCATTTATATCATACCACTATCAAGATGCAATATTTTAGAGTTAACAAGATATTACAGCACTAGTTTAAAATAATAAAAAATAACAAAAACTGTCACCTGGGGAAAATGTCTTGTGGGAATACTGTCGTGGAGAAAAATGTTGATGGGGAAACTGTCGTCTGCGGATAATATCGGTACCCCTCTTTAAACAGGTGCTTTTGTTTAGACTGATCAGCTCTTTTTTTGAAAATTTGACCTTGACCAATACTGAAGCTGCTTTAGGGGCTGGTTGGAACTCGGAAGCTGGGGTATTAAGTTGGAATATGGTCCAACCAATTCCAATTGCTATAGCAACTGGTTGGACCATGTTCCAACAACAACAGCAATTTATATATAAATTGCTATATTTGCTAGAAAGATTAGCAAAACCATTCCAGAATCATGAGAAGACTCTGAAATTGCAGGGCCTGACTGGCTCACTGGTTAAGAGGCATAGGAATATTTCTCTCAGAATCTCAGAGGTGACATCGATTGGTCGAACAATGAGTTTTTACCCCTCGGCCAATTTTGGCCATGGGGTATTGTCGTCGTATTGTACGTCCGTCTGTCCATACGTCCGTACGTCCGTACGTCTGTACGTGAGCGAGATAGCCGGAAAACGGTTGCACTGATGAATTCCAAATTTGGTATGCTTATTTACCAAGTCAAGGACCAGAAGCCTATTGAATTGGGACCTGATTGGGTGGAAACCTTGGCGGCCATCTTTAATTTTATGCAAAATGGATAATGATCCATATCTCGAAAACCATTCAACTGTTCAATACGGGAATTGGTATACATCATCGATACATCAAGCAACTTTCAATGAATTACCAAACTGGCTTTTTCTGATTAGCTGGAAACCCTGGAGGCCATCTTTAATTTATGCGAAATCGATAATTATACATATCTCTGTTACCATTCAATTGTTTTATATGAAAGTTGGTATACATCATCGATACATCCAGATACTTTGAATCGGGACCTGATTGACCGAAAAACTTTAGCGGCCATCTTTAATTTATGCAAATACATGTACAAAACCTGCCGGATACTATTATGGTATACATTTCAGTTAACCCACAAACACTAATCATACCCTGATTTCAGATAATTAGGCATGATATGTACGGTAATTATAGTGACTGATAGGTACCTAAAGCTTCATTATTTAAGCAGACTGATAATTGTCCATCCCAGTCATTTGATATTAGAGAAAATCATTGAAATTATAAAATGACATCAAACACTTTTATAAAACTTCTAGTATATATTTCCAAAATAAATCTAGAAGTTGATGACATTCAATAATATGTACTGACTAAAAAAAACCTAGTTTATTTTAAATTTGGAACACCATTCAACGATATCTTCATGTACTGTAAACATGGGTTCAAATAGGAACTGAAACAGCTGTTCAGTTGAGCCCACCCTGCAGTGTTAAACATAGGCTATACAGCATACAGTCCCCTATCAATAAAATTCCCATGAATTAGGGAGAGAAAGCACATGGCCTGTAAACTCCAGATAATCGGCTAGAGGCACAAGCTGATATATCAGATTTCTTTGGGCAGTCTGTAACTTAAACTCTCTGTAGTACTGGTATGATAACTCCCACTCAATTTTGAAAACTAAATTCAGACAAATAAAGATCTAAATGGATACAAGACTCTTAAAGAGTATGCCTGTCACATCTGGTTTCTCTGATTGGGCGGTAATCTTGGCGGCCATCTTTAATTTATGCAAAATATTTAATGATTATCTCTGATACCATTTAAGTGTTCTATGTTAAATTTGGTTTAGATCATTGATGTATGAAGAGACTTGCATTAATGAATAATCACATCAGTTCCTCTGAGTGGCGGGAAGGACGGGCGGCCATCTTTAATTTATGCAAAATCATTAATGATCTCTATCTCTGATACTGTTGAAATGCTCAATGTAAAATTTGGTATACATCATCGATGCATCAACAGATTTATGCAATGAATACCGGTTTCTCTGATTGGATGGTAACCTTAGGGGCCATTTCTAATAGTAAAATTTTTAATACTCTGTATATTTGTCACTTGACTGCTTGGTGTTCCTGACATCTTGGTTCAAATTGAATACATTATGAATGAACCCAGAGCCGAGGGGTTTTCAGATGCGCAGCTTCATATTTTAGATTGGGGTTATGCAAATTAAAATGAAACCCAAGGAGTTGACGTCCCCCGACATTGAAGCAATTGATTTGGCTTAGAACCGTAAGGTTTAGTACCCATCATGGATAGCAATCACACGTGAGATCCAGTAACAAGGTACTCACAATTATCAAATTTGCCATAATACAATCAGGTTTTCAGAAGCTATTTTCCAGAAATAAAATTTTAACTTGGCCCACAGGTGGCGTTGCCTATCGGTGGGTGGGCATGAGAAACAATCTCAAGCGCGATCTTGAGGCAAGGTACCCACATACCAAATTGGGAAAGAATGTGTTCAGGTTTTCAAAAGTTATTCTACGGAAACAAAATTTCAATTTTGCCCCCAAGTTGCACCACCTATAAGCGGATCGGCGTGAAAAACAATCCCTAGTCAGATCTTGAGGAGAGGTGCACCCACATACCAAATTTGATAACAATCCGTAAATTCTTTCAGAAGTTATTTCTCCGGAAACGATATTTTCAACTTGGCTCCCAGGTGGTGCCACCTATAGACGAACCGGCGTGAAAAACAATCTCAAGCGAGATCTTGGGGAAAGGTACCCATGTACGAAATTTGAAAAGAGTCCATTTGAACAGTTTTTCAAAAATTATTGTCCAGATATGAAATTTTAACTTGGCCCCCAGGTGGCATATGCGCCACCTATAGGTGAATCGGTGTGAAAAACAGTCCCAGGCAAGATCTTGATGCGAGATACATGTACCCACATACCAAATTTGAAAAGAATTTGTTCAGTTTTCCAGGAGTTATTGTCTGGAAATGAATCTGCACGGACGGACAGACCCCAATACTATAGTCCCCCTTCAGCCCTTCGGGTGTCGGGGGGACAATTTGAATTAGCATATTTGCGTTTTTGAAACAAAACAGTATTCGGCTTTAGCTGTTCATCATGCTTACAACATATAATCTGGCACAGAGAACCATTCTGTTTACTTAATACTTTGGACTTAATATTGGTGGGTGGTAGATAGCCCTACGATGTACTATATCATATCTATATATAACCATTATAAGTTCACATAAAACTTTCTACCTTGTCTTTTATTTTCATAAAAAAAAAATAATGTTCCAACCAGCCCCGTCTCTCCCTACACAATGTAATTCAATAATTATGATATTCACCATAAAGCGTTCTGAGAACCCTAACATCTCGCCTTGCGGGGTCATTCACCAAAGCTGCAGCAGTATTGAATGCATAAATGTAGAGCAAACAATAACGTCTGGAATAGATGATGTGGTACAGACAATAATGTCTGGAATAGACTATCTGGTACAGACAATAACATCAGTCCCATGTGGGATTACTGCCAGATAGGTCAATCCCTTGTAGGATGGATAGGTCAGTGCCATGGGATTCCTGCTGCATAGGGCAGTCCAGTGTGAGATTACTGCAGGATAGGTCAGTCTCATGCGAGATTACTGCTGGATAGGCCAGTCCTGTGTATGATTACTGCTGGATGGGCCAGTCCCGTGTGTTATTACTGCTGGATAGACCAGTCCCATGTGAGATTACTGCTGGATAGTCCAGTCCCAAGTGGAATTACTGCTAAATAGGCCAGTCCCGTCCGCGATTACTGCTGGATAGGCGAGTCTCGTATGGGATTACTGCTGGATAGGTCAGACCTGTATGGGATTACTGCTGCATACGGCAATCCCGTTTTGGATTACTGTTGGGGAGGCCAGTCCCATGTGGGATTACCGCTGGATAGGCTAACCCTGTGTGAGATTACAGCGGGATAGGTCAGTCCCATGTAGGATTATGGCTGGATAGGTCAGTGCCGTGTGGGATTAATGCTTCATATTGCAGTCCAGTGCGAGATTACTTCTGGATAGGTCAGTCCCGTGTAAGATTACTGCTGTATAGGCCAGTCTCGAATGGGATTACTGCTCCCATGTGGGATTACTGCTGGATATGCCAGTCCCATGTGGGATTACTGCTGGATAGTTGAGTCCCATATGGGATTACTGCTGGATAGGTCAGTTCTGAGTGGCATTACTGCTGGATAGGCCAGTGTTAATTGGGATTACTGCTAGATAGCTCAATCCCATGTGGGATTACTGCTGGATAGGTCTGACCAAGGAAAACATGAAACATGTCCACCAAGTTTTATAGTTATCCCACGAATGGTTCAGCAAACTTTCCATGTACAGATCTACATGTAAATTTTTGCGTAACAAAAACCTTATCAATGGAAACGTACGCCCTACAGAAATTCATATTTAATGTCATATTTCTTAAATAGCACATGCACATCCTCAAATCACAATGAACCTTGGTAGCAAATGTCAAACTCATCCAATGAAAGCGGACAGCTTCAGCAACTTTACATGTGCAGGTTTACATGTACATTATCATTGGCAGATTACTCAGACAAAACCCTCAAAATTTGAACAAAAATCAATATTTCATCTCCAAAATAGCACAGGGACATCCTCTAATCATACGAAATATGTGTATCATGTTTCATAATCATCCAATGACAGCTGACAACTGCAGCAAACTTTCTAAGTACAGATGTAGATGTATACATGTAGAGGCCTACATGTATAGCCTCTACATGTACAATTCGGTTAAACAGAAAACTCTTATCATTTGCCATAATTTGGAGAAAAATTAATATTTCATCTCAAAAATAGCACAGGTACATCCTCTAATCATAAGAAACATGTGTACCACATTTCGTAATCATCCAATGACAGCTGACAACTGCAGCAAATTTTCTATGTGCATGTACATGTAAACTTCAGCTAAACGCAAAAGTCTATCATAGGGATTTTAACATTGGAGCACCCCAGGGGTAGTACCCCCAGGTGGAATACCCACCCTCCATATTTTTTTTTTAATTTTTCTAAATTTTCTATATATTTTTTGAATTTGCTAAAAACCTTATCATTTCCAGGCAGGGGACACCGACAATATCTCCCCTTTACTTCGTAAGGCGAGATAAAAATGTATAATTAAATTAATCGCAGATGTGAAAAACAGTTGCAGATATGTCACACACTTCACTTTGTGCCTAAGAAAAACGACAATGAAATATAGAATGAACATATTTTTGAAAAGCTTGTCAAAATGTCACATGCAAAATTTTTGTAGCCTTGACTTTGTCCCTAAAAAAAGACTATTAAAATTTAAAAGAAAAAAATGTAATGAATATAAAAATTGTTGAATGCCAAACAGTTGCACCTTTCATTTTATGCCAAAATATCAGGTGCTGAAATGTCAGGTGTCGAAAGGTCCCTTACCAAAATGGGGTGTCGAAATGTCATGGATTCCTACCAGAATCACACTCAGTTCAATATAACAGCTGAAGTTAGATAGGAGTTTATCCGAAATGAAGCCAGCAATTATGTGCAGCCAGCATGCACAGATAACAGCCAGGGGTACATGTAGCTGTGTTGAATTCTCCAAGCCAAATTTCACCACTCCATCCAAGAGTCTCTCTTGTCCATTTCCACATATTAGGGTCAAGGGGGTAATAAATTGTCCAGATAAGAAGAATCTTGTCAGTGTCTGCAGCTTTACTAACACTGAGGGTAATAAAGCTAAGCAGAACCAGGCCCAAACACTGTCACACTATTCCTTGAGAAGTGATACCATGCAGATTCTCTAAATTTCTCCAGAGACAATTTGTGAAATATGTTAAAACAATGTTAGTGTATATTCTGCATGTTGGCTGAAGTCCCAGATTACCATTGACTGTAAGAAGGCAACACAACTACAGCAGTTCTAAATTTGTGTAATTAAAAATTGTGTTGTTGTTCAATAGTCAACTTCAATTTTACAGCTTCAATTTAAACGAGAGATCCTGAAGTATCTTGGCGACCACCATCGTCCGATAATTGTAAGCTAATGACAAGAGGATCTTTTTGTCCAATGTTACTAAGAACAAACAATTGATCAATTTTGTTTGCAGAATTTTGAATTTGAGCGAAAAAAGATGGAAAAAGGGACACTGGAAAACACCAAGATATTATCTTTCTAACTTTCAGGAGTTTCAAGATTTCTAGAAACTGTACTTGATGTCGGTTGTTATAGTACAAGTGAAATGAGCAAAGTTAGTCTAAAAGTCAATGTCCGGAGGATCCTTTGTCTTCGTTTTGTAATCTTTTTTTTGCATGTGTCGTCATTGGGCACAGGAAGCGAAGACAAATCTCTTTGACACTTTGGCATGAGCTATGAAACATACTTAATATTTTATAATTAGGAACGAATACTAATTCTGTTCTGTTTACTGGGTTAGTTTGAGAAATATCTTTTAACAACTAGATCCCAAGGGGAACCTGTGTACCAAATTTGAGAAAGATCCATGCAGTACTTCCTGAGACTTCACGATAACAAAGTTTCATGGGGAAATCCAAGATGGCTGCCTGGTGGCCATATTGGATTTTCTAATCGGACCAAAAAAGTTATCTTGCACAACTAGACTCCAAGGAGAACGTGTGAACCAAATTTGAGAAAGATCCACACAGTAGCTCCTGAGAAATCGCGATAACAAAGTTTCATGGGGAAATCCAAGATGGCCGCCTTGTGGCCATATTGGATTTTCGAATCGAACCACAAAAGGTATCTTGCACAACTAGACCCCAAGGGGAACATGTGTATCAAATTTGAGAAAGATCCATGCAGTACTTCCTGAGAATTCATGATAAAGTTTCATGAGGAAATCCAAGATGGCTTCCTGGTGGCCATATTGGATTCTTGAATCAGACCAAAAAAGGTGTCTTGCACAACTAGACCCCAAGGGGAACTTGTGAACCAAATTTGAGAAAGATCCATGCAGTAGTTTCTGAGAAATCACGATAACAAAGTTTCATGGGGAAATCCAAGATGGCCACCTTGTGGCCATATTGGATTTTCGAATCGGACCAGAGAAGGTATCTTGTACAACTAGACCCATGAAGGGGAACCTGTGTACTAAATTTGAGAAAGATCAATCCAGTAGTTCCTGTGAAATCGCGATAACAATAATTGTTTACGGACGGACGGCGAACGGACGGACAACGGACGAAAAGTGATTTGAACAGCCCATCATCTGGTGATGGTGGGCTAAAAATCTCACTGTTATTAATGTTGTAGTGCACAGCGCCACAAGCATGTCGGAACTTGTGACATTATTATGGAATGATTAAGGGCTTAGTGAATCGAATATTGTTGCTCTTACAGTGTGTTTTGGTAAAATGTTGAAAAGCATATAATGTCATTGTATCTGCATTGCAACTCCTGGATGTGTGTAAATGATAGATACTGAGAGTGTCAGCATGTAATGGGATAATAAAGTGAAACCCTTGCCAATACCTGGCTTTGTCACTTTTGATCAGTGTAAATTATACAAAATACGGAATATTTAAGCTCCTGCAAAGTAGAGAAATAGCAAGACTACCATGCAAATATTGACACATGCAATTAATTTTTACCCCTCGGCCAACTTTGGTCTAGGGGTATTGTCGTCATCATGTACGGCTGTCCGTACGTACGTCCGTACGTCCGTCCGTCCGTCCGTCCGTTACCGCGATATCTACAGAACCGTTTCATGCATGGCAACCAAACTTGTTACATCTATTTATCTTGATGTAAATCAGAAGCCTATCGAAAATGAGTCATCTCGGACAATATTTTGCAGAGTTATGCCCCTTTTTACAAATAAAAATCCATTTATGATTTGTTATTGTGATAATTGTCCGTCCGTCCGTTACCGCGATATCTACAGAACCGTTTCATGCATGGCAACCAAACTTGTTACATCTATTTATCTTCATGTAAATCAGAAGCCTATCGAAAATGAGTCATCTCGGACAATAGTTTGCAGAGTTATGCCCCTTTTTACAAATAAAAATCCATTTATGATTTGTTATTGTGATAATTTCAGAACTGTTCCATATACAACATCCTAACGTGATACAGTTGTTTCTCTTGACCTGAACTAGATGCCTATCGAAAATGAGTCGTGTCAGAAAGTATTTTGCAGAGTTATGCCACTTGTCTAATAAAATCCGTTACCGCGATATCTACAGAACCGTTTCATGCATGGCAACCAAACCTGTTACATCTATTTATCTTCACATAAATCAGAAGCCTATCGAAAATGAGTCATCTCGGACAATATTTTGCAGAGTTATGCCCCTTTTTACAAATAAAAATCCATTTATGATTTATTGTGATAATTTCAGAACCGTTCCATATACAACATCCTAATGTGATCCAGTTGTTTCTCTTGACCTGAACTAGATGCCTATCGAAAATGAGTCGTGTCAGAAAGTATTTCTAATAAAATCCACTAATTCCTATGTTAAGTTTGCATATAATTTCTATATCATGTTTGTATACTATCACATTTATTTATTGATTGGATGGCTGATTTATTGATTTATTCTCTTACACAATGCGAAGAATGCCTGCAAATCTGTTTTGAAAATGACACTAGATGCCTATCAAAAATGAGTCGTGTCAGAAAGTATGCCCCTTGTCTAACAAAATCCACTAGTTCCTATGTTAAGTTTGCATATTATTTCTATATCATGTTAGTATACTGTCACATTTATTTATTGATTGGATGACTGATTTATTGATTTATTTTCTTAGACAATGCAAAGAATGCTTGCAAATCTGTTTTGAAAATGACATACATGTGCCATTTAGTATACATGTACTGTATTTATCTAGCCATGTGTACTGTTGTTTTGGTGAGACATCGATACAGCTCTTTCAATTTATTCCAGAAACAAATTAATTTAAGGGGAGGAAAACTTTTCTTTTTTTTTCAAAGAAAGTACACTTACAATACCAGGGGTAAATATTTCTTCCCACAAGCCAATCAATTGGTAGAGACACCCTTACATTATAATAGCTGGGGTTCAGAGCCGAGGGGTTTCGATAGCGCAGCTTCATGTTAACCATACACTGTTGCCAAGGTCAGAATTTCAAATCTCCTAAAATTTGTCTTTGTTAATTGGTACATAAAGATAAATTGAGATTTTTTTTTAAATTTATTGTCTGTATGTCAAGTGTATGGTTAGAAATTTATGCCTATGTCAATATTTGTATGATAACCTAGTCTATTTTTGTATTTTCACTCTCACTATTATGTACATTTAATATGTACATGTACCCCAAACCTGGATTGCCCAATTATGACAGGTCTTTAAATTTACATGTACGTTAACAGCAGATGTGGATTAAAAACTTGCTGAAATCTCACATGCCAAAGTGTCATTCGCTTCACTTAGTGCCAAAATGTTGCGTATCGAAATGTTGCAGATTCCTCCCTATACATTTCTATTCTTCATCATCGGGATATGACTGAAATAATGTTAAAGGCAAGGTTAATCCTATTCACTCACTCACTATTCTACAGTTTTAAAATTTGTGACTGTTCCTGTCTGGTTTTCAAGTCTGAGGACAAGTTAGCTTCCACAGAGATTTTATGAGGGGCCTAGCTGAGCTGGCCATTGACTCAGTCCTTTAGCCATTCACATGTAGGATGGCAGTACAGCTTGGCCTGTATGATGACACTGGCTTTATACATGTAGATAAGCTCCACAGGCTGACCAGTTCAACTTGAAGGCTGTGATGGCCAGTGTTGGCAATTGACTCTGAGTTTTAGGACTTTTAAACAAACAAACTTCACTCAGAGTGGGAGTATCACAGGGAAAGATACCACATGTTTATAATTAAATACCCAATTCAAGTTGCCACTAAAATAAATGTACCATAACAGATTCTTCATAGACTGAATCTGGGTTGAAAGATCTGGATCACAGTAACACTGTGGTTATTATAGGGTTCATGCTGACCTTCAACACTATAAATCCAGAAAGATATTTACCGATGAAATATACTTTTTATTTGAACAATCTTGACAGAAGTACATGGAATATGCAGTGCTGTTCATATTTATAAAATAAATGTTGCCATAAACAGTTATTCAGTCAACAGATTTTGTTTGCAGCAAAAATAAATTTAGAATGTGTAATTTATGTAGTTCCTAATATTAATTCAATTTAAATGTTCAGCTATTCTGTAATTATTGGCACACATAAAGGGGGTGAAATAATACCAGATCGCCTGCTCGCAGTGCTCGGGACAACCTGAAATCAGCATGGGCAAGTTTTTCTTGACCCTTCACCTGTCCATGGGCAACCCAGCTATCCGTCAGCCAACACACACCATGTTAGAAGGGACAAGTTGAAACTGCCAAGGGAAGCAAGTTTTGAAATATAACTTGCCCGAATGGAAAGCTAAAAATAATTATTATTTCTACCCGTCATACACACATGCACTGGACGACACATGGATATGATTTCTTATATCAGTGAAAATTGTCTCGAGAATAACCGATATTACTTCTTGCGAAAAAGGATACATACATTTGAAAAATATGTATATATTTTTGTATGTAAAATGTTTTTCCGAATGTGGAAATGGATCATGCAAATTACAATGTTACCTATTCAGGAAATATTAGTATCTGGTTTCCTGTTTAGGAAACTTTAAAGTGTTTATATAGGAAACTTCACATGGTTTCCTGTTTAGGAAACATCTTGTGTTTCCTGATCTGGGAACGATTTCCCAGAATAGGCGATAGGTTACTAGGAGTTGTACCATACTGCCAGATGAATGATTTGTATCTGTTCACATTGATATAAATAGAAAAGTAAAAATGATATATGAACTTGTTTTTAGCATGGTATTGCAGAAAATTTTTAGTCTATTGCCATTGCACAATTTCGTGCATCACATACTTGGCAGGGCACCAAATTTGAAAGTGAACATGGATAAAGCACATGGTAATTGAATGCTGTCACTCTTCGTATGTCTGAATATCAATAAGGATTATAATATATATAAAAGCCGCAATGCCAATAAATTCATTATTTCTCGAAAGAGGGATAATTATCCTTTCTGATGACCTGCCTGGTTATTCTTAACCACAATGTGTTTTTTGTTTTTTTTTTATGGTGGAAAATGAGAACAGTTGTTCCCATTTTCCGAAACCGGTCTATTTCCAAAACCAGACAATGCACTGTACCAGTTGCGTACTACACTTGGTTTTAATTCTTTAATTTCTTCAATACACAATAACCATAATCTGTCAGCTTCTTAGGTCTCAAGAATGAAGCAGGCCACAAAAACTGTCATAAACTATCTAGGGGTACCATGGAATGTTTAATCTCTCTCACAGATATATTAAGTAAAATCAACAATTATGACCACTATATCCACCATAAGGCTCCATAAAAATTGCACTCACACATCACACTGTAACAGGCTAAACTTGGAAATGGAGTATTAATCAGAAAAGCGCAGAATAAATCAATTGTGTACAACATTCATGTACTTGCAATGGCTAATTGCACTGCTATTCCAAATAAACTAACTCAATGATTCGTCAGGCAAATTATTTTGATAAAAAAAATTGTTTTCTAACTATATTTGGAACTACTAAGTTCCCAGTTTGGGAATATTTCATCAAGATTCCCCGTTTCGGAATTTTCTCGTAATATACTATTTCAGGGAACATTTTGCTATTCCCTGATTAGGGAACGTTCTGCTGTTTCCTGATCAGGGAATATTCTGTTATTTCCTGATCAGGGAACATTCTGTTATTTCCTGATCAGGGAACATTTTCTCATGTCATAGTTGGGTTCCCAGATCAGGAAACATTTACCAAGAGACACACCCCATGGGTTTATACAGCTAATATCTCCGGCTAACAAAGGCTAACAGGGTAGGCACATGTTTCACCATATATAGAAAAGGTTGGATTATTTCTCCTCAATTATGCCAATGTGGTGAGGGGTGGCAGTTTTGAGAAAAGCAGACTCAAAGAAATGGGTGTCCCTAAAAATCAGGCAATGAGCCTCTTAATTGTATTCTTTTCATTATCATTTTATAAATTATTAATGTAAATGCTGTATTTAATGATAAGATAATAAGAATCTTGAGTTTTGTGGTAAATTCAAGTCAAAAACAAAAAATCTGCAACATTTCCTATTCAGGCATTAAGTTTCCTGATCTGGGAACATTACCAATGTTCCCTGATTTGGAGTTGGACCGGACTGTTGAACAGTATCGCTGAAATGTCATTCTTCCTGTATCCAGCAGAGACACTGCCGTACCTGTCGGCAATTCTATGTAGAATCAGTTGGATTAAAATGAAGCATACCTGAAATATTTTGGAATCGGTAGCCGGAAAGCACGTCGTAGTTGAAATCAGATAGGGTGCTGTTGCTCTCCTACAAGTTAAATTCATTGACTATTTCGTCAACAGTATTAGTATTACTCGTAAATAAAGATGTCAGATCCGACTTTTCGTAGACAGTCGACGTTCAGTAATGCCAACTGTATACATAATAAACCAGAGCTGCCAGTATCCAATCTATCAAAACACCCATCCTTTGGAAGGGGACAGATACGCATGCGTGTTACAGAACTTAAGCCAATATGCAAGGTTAATTAACCCAAAAACATTTAGGTCATCAAAATATTTTTTCTGATACTGTAGAATCACATAGATCATTCGCGTATGTAACCGCATCTTCAGCGACAGACAGACTCGTATCTCGAGACCGAACAAATTATATGCTTGGTCTTATTGGAGAAAAGGCATAGATGAACATAAATGCAAAATATTACCAAATCGTTTGAAAGATCTTTTTGCAAATATAGGTATGGTACGCCACATCCTTGTTGATGTAAACTTGTTCTACTCTCAAATTTGAAATGCTATTCCATATCAAAAGTTCTCTTCTTATAATGCTCTATGATGAAGAGTGAGATAACGTTCCGGGTAATTGTTCAATCCAGGTAAGTAAAATTATCGGAACGGCAACTAAAATCAATACCAGTTAACACTTTTTCATGGAATGTTCTGTCTTTTTCTACTTTATGCAGGAAATCGTCAATTTGACTATTTTTCTCCATAAGACTTCCCGTTAACTTGCCCTCCGCTAGCAAATGTATGCTTTCACATATCGTGCGGCGGCAGGTTAAACTGGTAAATCTTGTAAATGAGGTATGGGTGGACAATGATCATTATTAGACCATGGATTTGATTCTCTGGACATCACCGTTGATGAAGTTCATCTATCAAAACTGTCAACACCGATACCATTGTAGCCATGGTTATGGCCTATCGATTTGAACAGTTTCTCTGCCCCTAATGTTAAATGTATGTTCCTCGTGTTGTTTTTCTTTCTTTGAAGTTATCAACAACGAATCATAGCTATCCTGACAAAGTTTCGTCTCCAGGTAAAAACTGTGATCACACGGTCCGATGAATAAACAGAAAGGACAGGTTAGTAAAATTATGGTAGGATAGTGAGGATCCCGTCCTTCGGACGACAGAAAACACTCCAAAAGTATATGCGAAAAGGAAACAAGCTCATATGCGCGAAAATAGCTCACGAACTCAAAATATCCATTTGCTTCTCAGTATACAATCTTCTGATGCGATAGGCTAATCTTGCGTCAAAATCTTATAAACTGGCCTGGTTATACCTAGTATTAATATTTAAATACTTTCTTAAAATTTGTATTAACTGGGAAGTATTAAGTAACAGCCGCATTATAAATGCTGATATAGATTCATCTATGTATGGACGAAGAATAATATCGATTTTGAGAAATTATGTATCAGGGAAATGAATGTGAAGCCTTTGTGTAGTAGACGTGCTGACAATATACCGAGAAGGTAATAACTGTAACCGTCTATCTCTACCGCCATCAAGGTAGAGTAACTACACTGCATTTGATATTTCGTCTTCCGATGCGTACCAACACATTGATCTCCAGTTTTAACCGTTACATAATTTTTAAGCTTGACTGCCATCGGCCTTACCTTCCCATGACATTGTTGTACTTCGCGTCTAATCCCCAATGTGGATGCATATGCATGCACTCTTCACGGCGTCAATAAAATCCACCACCTTGTACCTCGCTCGATCCACGACATATACCTGCGAATGTCGAATCCATGAGAGTTTGAAAATTTGAATGCACTCGAAAATGGCTTGAAGCATTGGCGCTACCCTGATCCTTAAAATTGACAGATTATTCTTTATTGTCATTATAATGTGTTGCATATTATGCCCCTTGGTGAATTACAAGAGCCGCGTATCGACAGCTTCGTCCATTCGAATAAAGGAAATGTTGGGTTTTGTCAAATGAACTTCCTGTAGGAAGTTTCTCCCTTGATCGTTCTGGGAATAGAAATGGGTCAACATTGTAGCGGAGGTCAGTGTCAAAGTGTTGAATTATCAGTACAGTGCACAGTTGGCTTGGCACATACAACTTCCAATTAAACGCAATACAGAGTGGTGGTGAAAAAAATGCCGGCGTACTGAGAAGAAGTAATATTACCTACGCGGGCCAATATATGCCATTCGCCAGATTATATCGTAGTCCTCATGAGATTTCGATATAAAGTTTCGCAATAAATTTTGAAATAAATTTGCGAGTTTTTCGAGATCGAATTTCGCCAATAATCCATTCGATTGTTATGTAGGGGAACATCTGAATGTATCAGAGAAACGGGATCACAGAGACAAAGTTAGAGAATGTGTAAGACGAATTGCATAGAAGAAAATTGATTCCTGAGATAACTCTGCTACAACGACAGAAATCCGGTAGCTACACAGCTGATATGAGATCCTGCCTAGCTGCGAGCTCAAAATCGCACATCGCTTGTCACAAGACATGTAAGGAGTTCAAGTGATTTGATTTGTTCATTCCCTTTAATCACGAGTGAGTTATATCTGGTGGCGGTCCCCATGTGGACTTATAATTTCTGTCTGATGAATGGTTACAGACCGGTAATACTGTCTCTATCCTACGAGCCAGCGACATCTTGGCCAAAGTTTTCGACCCAGTGACACATATGTGCTGCAAATCAAGCAATAACTCTCGAAAGTTACATTATCTTCATGTTTATACTTACAAAAAAAGTTATTCGATTGCAGGCACCTCTACACGGTACACGTATTGAGCATGGAGATTAATGACCAAATCGCATTTGAGCCGTGGATCCAAATTTGTTAGCGAGACTGATGGCCAACAGTTTTTCGCTCAGGATTGAATACTGAAATCTATTCTTTTCTTTTAGGGCTTGGGAGTTGACTTTGATGATTATCCATTGCCATGCCATTTTTCTGTTACCAGCGGCTATATTTTCTCAATGGCAAATTCCAGTCCTACATTACTTGAGGATAGCAATCATGGCACCGTGGTGAGAGAGAGCACATCTTTAATCATTCT
Source organism: Hanleya hanleyi (assembly GCA_036873755.1). Lineage (NCBI taxonomy): Eukaryota > Metazoa > Mollusca > Polyplacophora > Lepidopleurida > Hanleyidae > Hanleya > Hanleya hanleyi. The sequence continues at coordinate 16,092 of JAVTVY010012302.1, forward strand.
CTGTCTACCAGACGATTCAATATGTCTAGAAGTAATTACTGTGTACTTAACCTGTCTGCCTAGACCATGGATTTATTCACGCTTCTTCTCTCACATCCCGATAGAAAACCTTTTCCAATCTCTACGGATATTGTAGGCGTATAAAATTCGTATGCGATCACTTGGGTACTGATGAATTGTAATTGCAACTCGTCTGAGGATCTGTAGGTCAGGTTCACTTCGAACTGAAAGTGTTATCACAACTGTTCCAGTTTCTCACAATTACGTCGACGACGTATTTACATGTACACAACATAGACGTTTCGCTGCAAACAGAATTGTGACACAATGGGTTAGGACTATCGATTCACATGAAGTATCAAGGGCGAGGTTGACCCGTATCGCCCAGAATGTAAAAGCTCAAAAGCATTATGAGGTAGAGAAATATGTTGATTAGGGGTAGAATGAGCTATATTTTATATTAATTTTGAAGAAAAGAAGAAGTTCAGAAAAAATAAATAAAAATAACCAAATGAAAGCTAATATATTGTAGAAACTGCCTAGTTTTGTACGAAATTTATAACACTTGTATCACGGCAGGAATAACGGTATATATTCAACTTTCCTATGTTATGCCATAATACTCTACAGGCTTCCGTCAGCGAGTGAAGAATAACAGGCGGTCGCCTCGCCTGCCGGCAAGACCGACATTGCTCACCATGACGAACTGTAGTCGTACAGTCATTTCTTAGGGACCATGTTATCGATAACACGAATACTAGAAATTTCCACATGCAGGAAGTTAATAACTGTGAATTGAAACATCCATGCTTAAGTAAAAAATATTCAACCGAAGTTGTTTTGAAGCGGCAGATGTTATGAATGTTATTGATCAGATTGTCCTCTTCGGAAGACTTTAATGAGAACTGATGCATAATGAAATGCGTCGCTGCTTATTTGTCTTTTGTGTGTTATCCTCGTTAGGCCATAGCCTAATCGATCGGCCTAGATTGTGTGCCAGTCTTCAGAGACCTTTACACCTGCGTGTACATAAGGAATCAGCATAATCCGTGAGTATCGATCATACACTTGACTCTTAATCAATAGATCTGTCTAGAATGCCAAAGATGTACAGGTGGAACGTACAGGATTGCCTGAATGTAGTGTAGCCTATTACGTGCAATATGATCGCGAACAGCGTTTTCCATATCTCATGTCGTAACGTCAATAATCAGTATTATCGGTGGAGTGCGGGGCAAACATTTTGTCCGGTCACATACCTTTATCTTTTACTATGAATACACGTGGTGTCTATCAAAGGTAAAACGTGAACAGCCACCTTAACCCTCCCTGGCCGTGGGGGCGCCTCCGAAAGGGCCAGAAAACTCGGAGAGCTGTCACTCCGTGTTTTTGTAGTTTTCACATTGGGGTGATTTTGAACCTATTTGCATACCCTCTCCAAGCAGAAGATCTTGAGTAAATTCATGCGGGGTACCAGAAAATCGATGTTTTCGTCATTTTACTTCAAAATTCCACTTTTCTGCCAGGAAAATTGACCAAAGGTTATTTTATTACAGATCAGATTATTATCTACTATTTTTTTTTGCGAAAAAGAAACACAACTTAAAAAAATCGAAAAATCTGACATAAACATCAGCAGAAATAGCCTTTTTTGAAAATGACACCAATGTGACGCCATCATAGGGAGCACTTTCCGCATCCAGGCTGCTGTACACCCCAAATGGCCCAGGCCAGATAGGGTTAAGGCAGTTCACATTGTAATGAAGATTGAGGTAGTTTAATGACCATGCATAGTTCAGCCAAATTGAATATCTATCCGCTAGCCGTCGTCCAGTGTACCGCTTTTGTGTCAATAACCATGATTGTATATTAACACCCATTCACAAAACAAATTTTCCGGAGTATCAATTTGTGTCCAAAATATCTGGATTTTTAAAAATAAATATTTAGAGTACAAATTTTCATTCAGAAATTCAGTGTAACTGTCCACGACCAAGAGAGAACCGATCGATCAACAGCTTTTACTGTTATCAGCAAGACAAAGTGCTGTCGTCATCGGTAAATCGCATTCACTGTCAAACATTTTGTAATCCAAAAGAATTGTAAGGTTCTCAAGTATAGCATTGTCTCTGAGTCAAGCAGGAAAATACTTTGTTTTCACTGATTTGCAGGAAAATACTTTGTTTTCACCGATGTTTTGACTGATTTTCTAGGCATTAACTGTGGAGTAAATTACAAAATAATTAAGTAATATGAAATAAAATACTCTGGCGTATTGTTCTAGATATTATTTTGATCTATACAGCAAACTGTGGTCCATTTTCTTACTGAAATAAGGTCCATATAGCTTCAGTTACCTTGACAGAAAGTTCAGGGACAAGTTCAAATCTCCATCGACAATATATTTCCTTAAATCATATACAGTCAGTTTTGTTAAGTATATTATACTTGCAGATCCAAACCAATTCATTTTCTGTTATAAACAAACAGGTAATAATGTGAAACCTCTTTTTCCTCTTGGAAACATTGTACAGTTTAGTACTATATTCGGCTTGGCAACAGGGGTCTTTCCGAGGGGTCTAAAGGCATGGTTCACCAAAATAATACCATATGAAGTTGAAATTCCGCAATATCTGGCCTGGCGTGGAGCTGGGGAATATGCCCCTTTAACGATCTTCACCCTGGTGCTCTGGAACCATAAACATTGAGAGCTTATATATAAGCATCTATCCGGACATTCTATATTCAGCCCTCGTTCATAAAATATTTTCCGCTTGCATAATCCAAAGACCGAATTCATATAAAAGCATTAGCACCCAATTAAAAGAATAAATCATAGTACACATAAAATAGGCAATTTTCATAATTCTTAATCCATATGATTTTCGTTGTAAAGTCGCCGGGCATCACGATGCTTCAAAAATATCAAATCCGTATCGATCTTAATCCATATGATTTTCGTTGTAAAATCGTCGTCTAGAATATGATGTATCACAGTCATGCTTTGGTTGTGGCTGTTCATATGAACACTGTGAGGATTTTGAAATACATGGGATCATACAGCCTCTCCACCCCGCCTCTCTAAGCGGAATTAGACACAAGTTACGAAACGTAACACCATAGATCTTGCACGTTACACTCGTATTTCGCTATCAGCATGCGATATGAATCGCTAAATTTGAGAAACTTTGAGTGGAGGTGTTTGCTGGTATAGTCCTGTTTTATAAGTTTCTGCAATACGTTTTGTTACGTTGAATGAAATTGGCACATTTAACACAGGATCTTGCAAATACTTTTAAGCGAGATATGTATATGCCATATGTAGGTCCCACTGGAATATTACTGTCCAGATACTAGTAATTTACGATGTCGAAATTCATCTCTTTTGTCATAAAGTCGACCCGCTTCATTTTTATAGAGATATAGGTATAAATATGATGTGATGTTATGGCCATCTGTAGCTTCCTTCACCCTACCTGGCCTGGGGGGAGCGAAATGGCCCCCCTACCAAACTTTCTGCGCTATCTCCGGAACGACAAAAACTGGAGAGCTGAAACTCCTTGACTTTATAGTTTATCATATTGGGGTCATTTTGAGCCTATCTACATAACCCCCCGAGCAGAGGATCATTGGTAATTTCAACGCGGGGTACCAGAAAAGTGATGTTTTTGTCATATTTCTTCAAAATTTCTGCTTTTCCGCGATGAAAAGTGGGCAAAAACTATTTTATTTCACATTTACTAATTTATCATGCAGTTTTTGCGGAGAAATTGCATACATGGGAGTGTGACTAACGTCACAGGACCTACGAAGTAGGGTTGTTTTTGCCAATTTCGAGGTTTCTAGGTCACCTAATTAGGTCAGAAATTGGGTCGGAAAGTATGTCACATTGACCTTGCCCCAATTAGGTCAGGCCACAGTGACATTGACCTAATTAAGCGCATTTCCATGGTCTTAGGAGGCCAATTTCGAGGTTTATGGGTCACCTATTAAGTAGGTCAAATTTTCATCAAAAGTAGGTCAGCTCACAACTTGCTGGTAACAGTCCCCTAATGCACGTTCACGCCAAAAATCAAGGTTCTAATGTCAACGGTTCTCCTTATTTTGCCATTTTCTGGTAGAACTTGACCCAAGGGTATAGTGTGGGTAAGTTTCAACCCCCTCGCTCAAGGGGTAAGAAAAATAATTAGGGGGGGGGGGCCCATTTCGCCCCCCCCAGGCCAGGACAGGTCCCAAAAAGCTCAGGGCAGATAGGGTTAAAATCCAGTGAAGGTAGATATACATCATTCACCGCGTCATATATACAACCATTATCAACAGCGAGAATATCGTCGATGTAGCGTTTGGCGAATGAGAAGAAACAGACTTTAAAAGGATCTGTTTTTGAAAGTACCTGCTTTTATCCGTATTCATAAGAGAACAGATGTAGGTCAGCCAAAAGGGGTGCAGAATTAGTATCTATTGGAAACCTATTTGCTGTTGATATATTGTTCTGCCAAATTTCACATAGATATTATTAATGAAAAATTCAAGCAACTCTAAAACAAAGAAACACCCCATGAATGACATCTTTTGTATGAAGTAGAACACATTAATGATTTATAGCTTCTGGCATTAATATATCGGTTATTAGTTTTCTTGAACACCGATACCAGTAATGAACTAAGACGGTCAATAAGGTCCTGATGAGGAATTGTAGTATAGACAGTCAAGAAATCCCATCAGGATACATGCCTGTACAATATTTGTTCTTTCGAATAAAGTTCTTTCGTAAGACAATGTGAGCTTTTCAATATGAAATGCATGCAATGCCATGTGATAGCTTATCAATTTCAGAGCTCAGCATCATGTCTAAATTCATGATGGCGACGATATGGTCTTGAATAAAATGATATCTCTGTCATTTTTCTCTATATTTTTTTTTGTTTAGTGTAAAAAGGCTCAATCAATTTATTGCACAGTTCGGAGAAAATTGCATAGATGAAAAACTCGAAAACCCGTCCAAAAATTCAGCTAAGAAATGCATATTCCTGGATATTGACGTCACCGGAGCGGCCATCTTGAATATTTTTTACATTTACAGGTACAGCTTGACCCAGACATACAGTGTGGTAAGTTTTTCAACGAAAATATCCAGGTATTGATGAAATTATTCGTATGCCTCAAATACCATTTATTTTGTCCTGTGGTTACCAAAGCAAAAACGAAATGCTCAAGATTGCCAGGTGTGCACCCTTCATTTTCTATATGTACATGGTATGTAGATATGAAATCAGTCAAAAGTCATTGTGGGACCTTCTATGCAAGGTTTAGAAAAAAACAATCATTTCGCTGTCGGACTAATGCTATAGCTATTGATATCAGTATGTGATAGTTATTACCTTATTTGAGTAATACTGAGTGATAGTCATTGAATGGGTAGCCGTTTTAAACCAGTTTGTGCAAGTCTGTTTCTTGGCGATGATTAAAATATTCACATTTCGGCAGGATCTAGTATAAGAATCTAGGCGTGATATGCTTAGGGTATATCCAGGTCCTTCTGGAAGTTACTAACCATAAAGGGGTAGTCGACAAGGCCAACACCTTAATTGCTTCTGATTTAGTGTGAGCAAAAGGTAGAGATAAGATATCTAATTTGAAAGAATGGTTATTTAATTCAATTCAATGAAGGTGGCTATACATAATTCACGGCTTCGCCCACTTGTTGGTATATAGTACCGATATATCATAGTCAAATTTCATATGGATAATATTATTGCAAATATCAGGAATATTTTTACACAAAAAATTATCAAGTGATTCTAAAAGTGTGTCAACAATACACATGTTTACGTGTTTGGAGCATATCAGTGATAATCGTCGGAGCAGCTGTTTTTCAATTATCGTTCAGTCAATATTGTACGACAGCGTGGGTTCTGTCAGATGACTTATCGCTTCCATGTTTTATGTTGTCACGAAGTAACAATTGATCTGCTCAACCGAAAATGTATGGCTTCAGGCTTTCCAGAAACTCGAACATAAACCTATCAAATGTTTTTACGGAGGATGTGAATTACAGAAGATAGAAATGTGATCACGATACAAATGCGACCTATCTCGATATTTGTCCCCCGCCGCAACGCGGCCGGGGACTTTAAAATGGTTCTTGCTTCTATGTGTCCGTGGACGTCTGCGGATGTCCGTGGATGTCTGCTCAAATAATTCGCAAGCGATAACTTCCAAATGCTTTATCGTATTCCTTCGAAATTTGGCATCTGCATTCTTTGCGACAAGACGTCGGTTGGTATTGCGTTTCAGCAAGATCCGCCTGAAGGTGGCGCCACTGCCTCTTTTTCCAATCTTCTGTGCTTGTCCGTGGATGTATGTTCAAATACTTCGCAAGCGATAACTCCTAAATGCTTTGTCGGATTTCTCCGAAATTTGGCATCTGCATTCTTTGCGACAAGACGTCGGTTGGTATTACGTTTCAGCAAGATTCGCCTGTAGGTGGCGCCACTGGCTCTTGTTCAAATCTTCAGTGTATGTCCGTGGATGTTTGTTCAAATCCTTCGCGAGCGATAACTTTCGAACGATTTGTCGGATTCCTTGCGACAAAACGTCGTTGATGTTGCGTTTCAGCAAAATCCGCCCGGAGGTGGCGCCACTAGAGTTCATTCCATTATTCCGTGCTGCAAGTGAATTTCTTTGAAATACCCTACCTTTCTGGGTAACATGAGAAACGCTCATCAGATTCTTCTCAAATTTGTCATGCATGTACCATGCCAGGAAATGTTGCTTGGGATTGCCTTTCGCTCACTTGCGCCTAGAGGTGGCGCCACCTGGTGTCAAAATCTAAATTTGGTTTCCGGGCAATAACTTGATGACCCTCGTCGAATTCTTCTCAAATTTGGTATGCAGATAACATGACACCACGATATCATGTTCCTTGGGATTGTATTTTTCCCGCTTCCGCCTACAGGTGGCGCCTCCTGGTGGAAAAATTTGTTTCCGAGCAATAATTTGGCAACTCTTCATCAAATTCTTCTCAAATTTTGTATTCATCTGTGACCCGTCCCAAATAAGACAAACACCGGTGGGCATCTTGTACCGGCAATAACTTGAGGACCCCTTTTAGGTAGAACATTTGGTGTTTTACGGTAACTGGGTGTGACGTCAGTTGGCGCGAGACGCAGTGAGTCGGAACAGAACGACGTGTTGATGATTGTGTTGTAATTCTGCATGTTTTGGAGTTTAATACAAGTTTATTTGAGAACAGACGACTTCCTGTTTATTGTAAACTCACAATTGGTAGCAGCGGAACGCTTAGATTGTGTGTCGGACCTAAGCCTTCACGATTTCTGGACTTTGGTGTGGAAAAAAATACACCAACAACAGCAACACGACATAAAACACTGTTCTCTTGCGCCGATCGTCTGTCGGGGACTTTTTTGATTGTTTGTCGATGGTAAGCAATATTCTACGACTTCAGAACGCTATTGCTTTAAAACTTGTTAACATTCAGTAATTTTGTGCCGCCCAGAACTTATAGCTGTGTGGTTTACATGCCTCTTCAGATCCTTCTCAAAGTTCATATGCCGATACCATGCCATGAGATGTCATTTGGGATTGCGTTTTGCCTGTTTGCACTGACAGGTGGTGACACCTGGTGGCAAAGTCTAAATTTGGTTTCCGGGCAATAGGTTGAGGATACCTTCAGATTCTGGTCAAATTTAGTTTGCAGACAATATGCCATGAGATGTCGCTTTGGGTTGCATTTCGGATACATAATTTTCGTCCTACACCGTGAGGAAAATGTACAGCAGCAATCAACATTCAGTCAGCCATTCTGAGTTGATCTCAAAACCTGGAAAGGTGGAAAGACCCTTCTGCTTCTTACGCCTGTAGCTGTTGCCACCCTCATTTATATCCCCCGAGACCGACAACGATTTATTAATATTGCTGCCATTTTGGCGGGGGACCTAGCATCCTCTGGCTGCTTGTTTACAGTTGAAGTGAGATCTGCAGCCGAGGATTACAGAGAAAGCGAAAACAACTCGCTCTTCACATCAAATCATTAGGCAAATTTCAATGTCAAGAACTTGTTTGTGGCAATACCGGTGCTAGAGCGACTGCTATCTTTTCGGAGAACATTCGCACTCATACTGTGGAATGAACTGCAAATGAAAATTCTTTCTTAAGCCAGTACTGCGGGCAATTGTTTCAAAGAAGCCAAAACGTGGACTAATTTAGGCCAACTTAAATATCATAGCGGATCTCCAACAAAGAATGAAATCTACTAAAGAAATACATCTAAATATGGCCTACATTCGCTGATATTTCATTTGGCTGTCTTGTAACCACGATTGTGTCAATCACTCACATTGTTCGACCCATTAATCGGGTTCCGCTCACAAACCAAAATATTCCTCAAAGGATCGGCAGGTATGGAACGCCGCTCATTTTCTTATATTTCTCGAACAAGATGTTGGTATTGATTTACACTATGACAGATTGATAGCATGTCAGATAAAAAAACAGCCGCTTAATGAGCAAAACATGCTCGACACTCAATTCCCATTTCTCGCAGTCCAAAATATTAGAAATTGACTAGTATATAGCCAAATGTTACTTAAATAATATTCTACGCTGATAGAATATGATAATATCCGGATTTGGGGCTACAAATCCTGTGAGAACCCAGGTGTTTCGCGACAATGCCTGGCGTTCGAGTTTAAAACAGATCATATGGACGAGAGGTGATAACACACTCCAATCTCCAGTGACTTGCAAATTCGAAGTGATAGCCATCATTACTCTGACGTTTGGACAAATTTCGTGAATCTGAGGATAGGACATGAAGTTTCGATTCCGGTATATTGTTGAGCAACGTGCTTATTAATTTGAAGGAAGTACCAATCATGATCATGTAACAAATCTACACCAACATTTTGCCGTAACTCTTCAGTTGGCTAAATAATTACATGCGTATTTGGAGTTTACTAACCTACCTTGTGCCAGAAACTGAAAACATGAGTATATATTATTTAGCCATCGTTATGGAGAATTCATGCGGCAATAATCCACAAACATTTGTCGAATGACAAATCTGCGCTGATACCTAATTGTCGGTGTAATAGACATGAACTTAAATTTTAACAATCGTAAGATATTTTCTTGCAAGAGAGAAGAAATAAAATGTCCAGATCAACCTTAATCATTGTCATGTATTCTGTTTTCTTCGACTGAATTTGTTGTAGGTGTTATAGGCGATCGGCAGAACCCCCAAAACAGGCTTAGTTTTCGACTTTAATCATCCATCGTACAAGGTACAACATGTCCTAATATGAAGGTGAACATCAGGACATCATGTTTTGGTCTGTTGTCTTCACTTTGGGGCACCCAGCATCTGCAAGCACCCATACATTTTGTGACTTTACATTTAGGAGTTTCGTTTTGGGGGGCAGTGATACATAATATTATTTTGATGCAACTTTACCAGAAGTTGTTGATAAAATGTATATGATTTATAATCCTCACATATATTAAAGCACAACTATGATGCTTTCAGTCATTATTGAAATTACAAGCGTCTGGTCCGTCATTCATAATTCAGCCGTCGTCCATTAAAGATTATCCACGTCCATAATCCAAAGACCTATTCCATAAAAAGACAATCATAGTATAAAATGTCTTTCCTGCAAGAGAGATGCGGTCAACAGTTTTCAATGATGCTAGCAAGACATCATGATGTTCCAAAAATATCCAATACTTATCGCTGATCAGTATTATTAATCAATATGATATTCGTTGTATTCTAGAGTATGATGTATCTCAGTCACACTTTGATTGTGACTATTCATATGAGCACCATGATGATCTTGAATTACATAGGTTCATACGGCCCCTAGCCCCGGGTTAAGCGGAATAAGACAAGTTACGAAACGTAACGCCACGAATTTACGGCTTCATCTCATATACTATTTTGATCTGATAACATACACCAGTTATAATTTAACCGCAATTAACGCTATATCTATGGGTTACCAATGTGTTAGCCTTCATTCTCTCACATGTGGACTCCTTCTTTTAAATGTTGAATGAGTGTGTCCTATCTGGTAGTGTTCTCGTATTTCGCAAATTGTATATTGTATGATCGACAACGCCTTCCATTTTGTCTCCGGTCGTTGGTGATTGTATTATCTAGAATACCTCACTGATGGCAAACACTAATCTTCGAAGATGCAGGAGTTGACTACAAAAAAATTAGTTAACTGAAACTTAGCTGACTGAAACATTTACACCCCATGTCATTTAGAGTTAAACCATGGAAAGATAGTCATTACTTCACGACATCTCGCGATTGTCAATATAGTAATACCCATGCAAAGATATTCGTAGCTAACTACAATAAAACTAACTTTTCCGAGATAGAGACATTGTTTTATCCGTCCAGATAATTAACTTCTCGCGCTTCAATTGGCGAATGGTGTAACATCGCCTTTATATCATGCCCACATCAAAACGTCACAGTAATAATAAATCGATGTGACATCCGATGTTTCCAATTACAATAAAAGAATTTGCGATGCAATCACATTGTCGTCGTTAAATCCCGTTGCTTTTTTATTAATCGCAATTTATTAATGTGACCTCTGAATGTACTGCATGTACTTTAAATGTAAATGGATTCAATTGTGTACAGTATGGTGTTATTAGAACCTGGAACATATACATGTATATACATTTCTTCCACAAATAAATTAAACAGAGACGGTGGCCTTGCACATTTTAAAGTCACTGACAAAGATACACTAATTCAAGAACATCTTAGTGCCAAATGCAGGAGGTACAGGTAACAAGACCATGTGATTTTTTGTGCTGATCCACCTTTACTTAAAATTTCATTTCTGGACAATAATTCCTGAAAAACTGAGCAGATTTTTATCAAGCCTGTAGCTTTAGCTGCGGAAAGCTCGATATAGGGATCTAAATGATGTCTGTGGATGTCCGTTTTCCTGCCCCTGTTCTCGTCCCTGTCCATATTCGAAAAAGTATTGGACTCAAATCAGTCTATTTCACATCATATGATTTATCCCAAAGCTTTTGCACGAACCATATTTTATTTCAGACATATAATATGAAATAATTCGCCCGCAGTACCGAGCCCCTCATAGTTTCGAATTTTGTGTCGCCTAAATGAAGGACACCATTTCCTTCAATTTTTCTATCTATGGAATTTTTCTATTCCATATCATATGATTTACCCCATAGCTTTCCCGCGGACCATGTTTTATTAACCCTACCTGACCGGGTGTGGGGGGGGGGGGGGGGGCGAAATGGCCTCCTACCAAACTATCTGCCCTATCTCCGGGACGACAAAAAATGGAGAGCTGAAACTCCTTGACTTTATAGTTTATCATATTGGGGTCATTTTGAGCCTATTTGCAGAACCCCCCGAGTAGAGAATCATGAGTGAATTCAAAATGGCGACCACGTGGGGTACCAGAAAAGTGATGCTTTTGTCATATTTCTTCAAAATTTCTGCTTTTCCGCGATGAAAGGTGGGCACAAACTATTTTATTTTACATCACATTAATATTTATTAATTCATCATGCAGTTTTTGCGGAGAAATTGCATAAATAAAAAATGCGAAAAAATCCGACCGACAAATCGACCAAAAAATGCCGTTTTTGAAAATGACGTCACTGTGACGTAATATCAAAGCAGCCATCCTGGATTTTGTCACATTTTTTGGTAGAGCCTGACCCAAGGGTATAGTGTGGTAAGTTTCAGCCCCCTAGCTCCAGGGGTAAGAAAAATAATTAGTGGGGCCATTTCGCCCCCCTCCCCCAAGGCCAGGATACGCCCCAAAAGCCCAGGCCTGATAGGGTTAAAGAAATATAATATGAAATAACTGGCGGGGGAATCTCGGCAGTACCGAACCCCTGTTAATTTTCAATTTCCTGCCGCCTTAAATGAAGGACATCATTTCCTTCAATTCTATCAAATCAGTCTATTCCACATCATATGATTTGCACGAACCATATTTATTTCAGAATTATAATATGAAATAACTGGCTGGGGAATTTCACTATTGAATTTCATTTCGACACCATTTCCTTCAATTTTGCCATCAAATAATTGTATTTCACTTCATATGATTTACTCTAAAGCTTTTGCATGAATCATATTTGTGTCCACAAATTTATCTTACTATATTATTTAAAATTGAGCCCCTAAAGTTTGGGTGCACACTGTGCATATGATCAATTTTCTGAATTAAATTGGATTTCTGACCTTGTGGTTCCTCAGACTGACAGATGAGGGCATGCAGTTCTCAGTGTGGTTGTTTCATGCGCAGGGAGCTTTCCATCCCCGGAGCGCCGAGTCTCACCTTCTATCTCTTAAACTAAGCCTCGCACGACCCCATACCCTCATTTGTTTCAGGAGCTTACACTGCCCTCGGGAGTATGCCCTATCCCCGGGCACCAAGCCCCACCCTCCCTCTCCAAATCTAACCCTCGTCCGACCGTCATATATTGGGGTCGAGCTTATGTATCCAATTTTTCTTGGAAGAAAGCTGAAATTTGTGTGTGGTCTGCAATGTTGGTATAATTCTGCCACACCTCAATGAACTGCAACCCCAAATTGCTCCATTTATCAGGCAGAGTACCATGTTTTCGAATTTGGTAAGTGGGTCCTTGCCTCAAGATATTGCTTGGGATTGGTTTTCGTGCCAATCCGCCTCTAGGTGGCGCCACCTGGGGGTCAAGTAAAATTGCATTTCCAGACAATAACATAAAATATGGACCGATTCTTTCCAAATTTGGTATGCGGTTACCTCACCACAATATCTCGATTGACATTGTTTTTCATGCCGATCAGCATATAGGTGGCGCCATCTGTGGGTCAATCTGAAATTATGTTTCCGGACAATAACGTTTTAAAACTTGAATGGATTTTTTTCCAAATCTGGTATATGGGTACCTTGCTTGAAGGTCTCGCTTGGGATTGTTTTTCATGTTGTTCTGCTTATAGGTGGCGCCATTTTGGTAAAACTGGACAGATTCAGTTTTCTATTTCCAATGTCAGGGCCTCAAGATCTCGGTTGGGATTGTTTTTCGTGCCAATCCGCTTTGGGCCAAGGTAAAATTGTATTTCCGGAGAGTAACTTTTGAAGATCTGAACGGATTCTTTCCACCTTGGTATGTGCGTACCTTCCCCCAAGTTATCTTTTGGGGATGTTTTTGTGCCAATTCTCCTATGTGTGGCACCAAGTTGTTTTTAATAAGTTTTACGTTTCTACTTTCTTCACAGATAATTAATGTTTACTTAACTTGCAAAAGGGGTTCCTTCTTGAATCTTATTCGATCGATGTATCTAGTTTATTTTAATGTCACAAACCACTGAATCGTGCTGGGTCGAAGACTTAGATTCGGAGAATCATCCAGACAACATTGGCTATTTTAACCGCTGGAGCGAGAACGATCTGTAATACATTTTAGAATGCATCTATAGTATTTCCATGAGAGGCAGCATCAGCACATTTTATAGAAGAAAAGTTGATCAGTCTTTGTGTCCGTCAAGTGTGCTGATATTTCGCCTATGTGTGTCTCTTTATCCTGACAATTCAAAGCAGATTTCCTCGACATTAGGTGATGGAAAACACGATTCGTAGTCTATTTTGTGAATAGCGGTATAGTTTTGCGCATTTGGACAATCATATAATCACCCTTTTAACCAAAGCGATATCTATGGTTACACGGACTATTGACTTCCCTGGAATAGTTCAGGGATTTCAAAATCCGCATCATACCGCCTGGGTATATGAAAACAATTTGTGCTGGGATAATAACTCATCAAATCGTCGCCTTCTTTCCTATTCAAAACTGTAGATGTTTAGCTCAGGGTGAGCTGCGATGGAATAAAATAATAAATGTGGCAGCCAATTTCAATGTACGGAATCGGACACATTCGTGAGCAATTATTTTTATGACGAGAAGATTTGAACTGAAATATAATTTATATGGACAAATAATCCATTTGAGAATTTGCGATTATTGTCAGGAGAGAGAGAGAGAATTAAGGTTTAATGTTGCGTTCAGCAATATTTCAGTCATATAGCGACGATCAAACAGAATTCTAAGCACTCAAGTCACTAGCTTAGTAATCCAACGCATTAAAACATACACACATTAAAACTTATGTAACCGTCCGATTTCTCTCAAATAACCCAAGATGCAATCCTCCCTCGCCCGACTAAAAAGATCTTCCAAAGTATTCGCCCGATAAAAAGTATCTCTCACAATCTTAAAATCTATGTATTCGATAAGAATATGTATCACCGTGAGATCATCATGGCATGGAACACACATTGGGACTGACTCTTTTTTCAGTAAATGTTCGTGAGTTAATCGTGTATTACAAGCGTCTAGTCCGTCATTCATAATCCAGCCGTCGTCCATTAGAGAATATCCGCGTCCATAATCCAACGACCTATTCCATATTCCATATAACAGTATTAGCACCAAATTCAAAAAGACAATCATAGTATACATAAACATAGGCTTGTTTCCTGCAAGAGAGAAGCGGTCAACAGTTTTCAATGATGCCGGCAAGACATCATGATGTTCCAAAAATATCAAATCCGTATCGCTGATCAGTATTCTTAATCCATAATATTCGTTGTAAAGTCGTCATCTAAAGAATGATGTATCTCAGTCACGCTTTGGTTGTGCCTGTTCATATGAGTACCATGAGGATCTTGAAGTACATGGGTTCATACGGCCCCTAGCCCCGGGTTAAGCGGAATTAGACACAAGTTACGAAACGTAGCGCCATAGATCTTGCACGCTATGTTCGTATTTTGCTATCAGCATGCTATATGTATCGCCAAATTTGAGAAACTTTGAGTGGAGGCGCTTGGTGGAATAGCCCTGTTTTATAAGTTTTTGCAACAATGTTTTGTGACGTTGATTAAAATCATCACATCTAACACAGGATCTAGCAAATGCTACTAAGCGAGATATGTATACGCCATATGCAGGTCCCACTGGAATATTACTATCCAGAAAGGGATAGTTTACGATGTCGAAATTGTAATCATCTCTTTTGTCATAAAGTCGACGAGAGAGAATGCCCGCTACATTTTTATAGAGATAGAGATCTAAATAAGATGTGCCTGTAGGGCTATCTGTAGTTTCCTTCAAATCCAGTGAAGGCGGATATATATCCTTCATATGACCGATTCTACATCGCTGATCTTCCTGGCATGAAATATACCTTGGGACTGGATCTTTTTTTAGTAAATGTTCTTGAGATAATCGTGTATGACCAATTCTACATCGCCTGATCATGGTTTGATCGAAACGTTTTTGGCTGTTCAGATGAGTATAGCCTACATTTTTTTGAACTCATCAAGTTTGTTATTATTCACAGCATCCCATAAAGATTGAAACAGCCGTCTCACATAAGTACAGATGGAGGATCTGAAATCGCTGTATGGGATTCCAACAGGATCAACCTCATCATCTAGGGCTGCCTTAGCCATCCTATCAGTCTCAGTATTACCTTTGATGCCAACGTGACTAGGCAACCAACAAAGCACAATATCAATCTGTTGATCAAATCTACAGTCATGTAGTTGTAGAATACTCAAGATGAGTCGAAGTTCCACTTTTAATCGCTAGGAGGCATACCATTGAATCTGAGAATATGACATATTTTTCCTTTTAGTGGACCCAATACCTTCTAAAGCCAACAATATAGCTTTTGCTTCTGCAGTGAATATCGAACTTTAACCTGGTAGGCGACAGGTTTTAGTTCTGAAACTAAAGATAGTAGCGCATGCTACTCTCTCGTCATCTTTAGAAACATCTGTATAAATAGCCTGATGCGATCTGTATTTCTCTCTCAGTAGACCAAATTCTTGTGTATACGAGTGCTGGTTCGTGTCTGCCTTTTTATATTTCGTTAGAGAAATATCTATTTCTGGTTGAGGTAACCGCCATGGTGGAATTGGTAAGAGGTAAAATTTGACTAAGTTTGACACCAGCTGCTACAATGTGTGATTTCATACGAATTCCAAGAGGTGGAATAATGGAGGGGTTCTTCAAAATACAGATCCACTAACTGAGGTTTGAAAACACAGTTATGTGCTGGATTCGAGTGATTTGATCGCAATTTTATGATATATTGCAGTGACAGTTTAGTTCTTCGAAGTTCTAAAGGAAATTCATCTGCTTCGACATATAAGCTTTCTTTAGTGGATGTTCTGAACGCTCCAAGGCAAAGTCTTTGTCCTTATGGAGAATAGGATCTAGCTTTGCCTGTCACTCGATAATGCGCGACTGCACATGTGAAGCAGTTGAATTTGGAATCCAGAAAATGTAGGCACATTAAAAAAATAAAACAACAAATATACTGCTGTGACATTAACAGATGCGTTGACTTCATGTCCTGCCTAACTGAGAGCACAATACTCAGGATTGGCAGCAAACATCTGAAGTGGTCAAATGATTTAATCTAAGTCTTCTCTCCTTTCCTACGGAAGTAATTTATGTAAAACCTTGCGGATGTTCTCCTGAAATTACGGAACTATTATCCACACAATGGCATTCACATCCTATATAATGAAAATAATGGGTCGACTTAGATATTTAAAGACGAAACACGAGCCATCGAGCGACTACCCTGTTCTTTTGGAGTGTCATAGTGGCTGATACGTAATGGTAAATATATGTAGGAAACGTTAGAGTTGAATAAAACCTCGAAGAAACACTTCAATCTGCTCAAATTTCACTGATCAGGTGATGTGACCGCTTGCAAAAATGGACTGTTTTATATATAATTCCACCCATCTTACCACAGACAGCAGCCGCCTAGACTTAATGTCAATGACATGAACATCATCCCATCTACGGTAATCTACTTGCATCAAGAGTAGATTCCAGAAAACCGACAGCGAGACATATAGGAATTACAAGCGTCTGGTCCGTCATTCATAATTCAGCCGTCGTGCATTAGGGAATATCCGCCTCCATAAGACTGGATTCAGAGAGTGTCATACATTGAATCATTTGTAAGCTGACATTCACTCCAGCAGCGGGGTTAATATACTAATTTTGACAACAGTTTGCAACAATTATCGCGAACTACATGCTACGTGCCTGGTTGAATGGAGAGGGCTATTGTTTATATTCTGTCGGAGAAAGACAAATTTATAGCCTCCGATCCTGGGTCATGTTTCGCTGATAGTACCAGATGTATCGCTCTGATTTATCTTAGTGGACACATTACCCGTCTTTGTTAGTATCCCAATGGACTCGATAGACGGCGCTTATGAGTTAAAGCTGGCTTGTCCTCATCAGTTCTAGTGTCTAGTAAATGGAACTCGGCACGGAAACCCAGGTGGCGTAAATGATTGACTAAAGGAGGCAAGCCAGCCGACCATAAACCAGAGACATGACAAAGAGTGTGCGAATCCCATTTTCTTAAATAATGCCAGGGATAAATACCTTTCACATATTAGTGTGACACAGGCCGGGCTGTCGAACAAAGAAATTCGACGACTACATCGCTGTGATAAAGCGACTAAATCAAGATAAAGATTCAGCTTCATCCGCGAAGCAGTAACACTGTACTGGAAAACCATTTTCCAGTCGTGCGTGCATATACCATTTGTACTGCTTGCAAATTTTACAGTTTCTGTGGATTCTTGAATAAGAACTAGCAGGAAGATGGATAACGGTAAGATTCTTTATTCTTCTTACATTTGTTACGAAATATGGGATAACTCGTAGTTCGATTTAGAAAGAAAACGAAACACACGTTTTCTTTGTGCGTGTAACTCTACTTAAGAAAGCAAATCGAAGATATTAAACTAGTGTGAAAGGACAATTTTCTTGTGACCTGGTGTCTGTATCATAGGCGTCGTTCAGATATAGTCCACGACGGGTTTCTGTGTCCCAGATTCTCTTTCTGCGTCCATCCGCTTTTTTGTGTCCAAGGTATAATTGTTGCAATACGGTCTTCGTATGAAGCTGCTTTCAGCAAGATCTGTAAAGTCTTCCAATTGCTCCAAAAAGGAGAGCATAGTATGTCTCTCGGAATCTTGTGACCCAAGACTTATTTCGTTTTGATAGCTGTTCGACTGAAGAATGCAGGATTTTATGTTGATTTCATCATCGGATATAAAATTTGGACTTTCTTACATGTACGTTGTTACATGTTAAGTAATATTTGCGAATAGATGATATGAAGGCTCTGTCAACTGGATGGATAATCAAATAACGTTAACGGCCTGCTATAGCACAATTAACTCACACCATCCATGTAGTCGCGCCGTCCATTAGAAGGTTACGAGGACAATCTTCTATTTGACAAGCTGTCAGCGATAATTGTGGGTATTCAGACATGCCAGTCCTATTTTGAAGTTTCATCTGATTAGTATAAGAAACCCTTCAGCAAATATTGCAATGCTAGTCATCAAGTTACATGTGTGCTTAAATCGCGAGCAGTCACGATCAGACGCAACAGAGTCTGACGTCAACCTGTTCCATAAATAACAGTTTTATGGCGTTGCATTATTACAAGGAAACGCAGGGTAGATCGTTATTGTAGTATTGTAGCACAGTACTGCATAACAGATGGTGTAATGGCCCGTCTGTGTATGAAGTATTACCAAAATTACCTGTATCTGTCCTAGATCCCATAATTATCGCCTATCCTGGGTACTATAAACAACCTGCTGCAAAAGTCGTCGTATTAGGGAGAGGACGCAGTTACGACCCGGTTCACCTGCTATTATCCGTTTCTCTTAGCTTTTTAAGATGCTGAAGAATCAATGATTGGCTCTTATGGCACTAGAATCCATATCGTGTGTGACACCAGCCGTCTACCCATACACGTCAAGGTATGCGCTTCCCCTTGCATGACAGGTTCAATGGTGGGCCCCGTGGTGGGGCGTACTCTGGAAAACGAATTGGAAATTCATTTGGAAAGAGAATAATGACCAATGACCAGTATATTATGTAAAGTACATCATCATGACTTGTTGGCACCATTGAAAATTGTTGACAGCTCTCTTGTAGAAAACAGTTCTCAGTTTTTATTGTTTTTATTTAATGCACATTTGGAATTGATGCTTATTACCAAATAATAGATATTTCGGTTATTGACGCGGAAATTCTTTTTTGGACCGCACCTAGATATTGAATATCGGATCTGACGCTTGCTACTAGAGAAAAGGATTGTCTGACCGATATCCACCCGACAAGCATAGTGACAACTCGTTCTTCCAAATGTGTAAATAGTAGTGTCATATACGACATTCAGTAGCCAGTCGTCGTACGTAAAAAATAGCCCGATCATAATACTCTATTCGAGCGATACTAATCGCACCAAAATCCAATCAGTATCCGATACAGATATAAACTCCATTGGTGCTGGCTCGCAGCCTATGCCAAGTGGTTCACTGAAATGTTAGAAATTAAGGGTGAAAAAAGTATTAAAAGAAATTATGTCTTACAGAAATCTTTCTTCGGGTTCTAGAATTCTGTAGTAGCAATCAACTCTAACGTCGGAAGTAATGAAACTGATCGAGTCGCCTGTCATTGGCATTGAGATGAGCGAACACCTCCATGATGTTCAAGTGAACAGTCTCAATCAAAGCGTGACGGAGATAAGTTCTCTGGAAAACGACATGGAAATCCATCTGGATAAAGAATAATGGTTAATTACTAGGATTTTATGCAAAGAACATCATCATGTCTTCCTGGCATCATTGAAAACTGATGACCACATCTCTTTTTGCAAACCATCTTGTGTTCTTAATATTCTTATTTCATACATATCTGGATTTCGTACTAATAGTCATACGAAATAGGTTTCTTCGATTATTTACGCGGAATATCTTGGATGGACGACTCAATTTAAATATCGAATCTGACGCTTTCCATTTGTGATGGGTTTTTTTCGAAAATACTCTGTTTTAATAAACTACACTAAATACCACTGAAATCACAAAAACAACTTCTGATAGTATAATGAACGGTGAAAGTGACGTAACACATGATTAAATTACAGAAAGAACAGATCCTATTCTCTTGTCATTTGAATCACATGAATACATTGTTTGATTTCTCAACAGTTCTTCGTCTTCTTGACAAATCTTCTGCCTGTTTTGTCGTCAACTGCTATGATGTTTATCGTTCACTCTTGAGACAAACTTGTGTTCAGATATTCGGCAAACTTATTAAGCTCTTGCTAAGAGATCAGTCAGAAACACAAGATGAGAATTTATTTTGTGAAATTGAATGCATTCTCTTGGGTGGCATAAATGACCAGGGCCAGGTACAGGTAATTTGGGACGAGCAACATAAATTCTACCTTATCGACCGAAGCAGACAAATAATGAAAACTTGCTCGAGAAATCTAATAAACTGTGTGGCATAGTAAATTGTTCACCAAGATCACGGGAGAATATGTGGATTCATTTTCGAAGGCTTAATACTGAATGGCGGATCTGAATTCGGGCACGTGTTAATGCTCGTCTCGTGGCAGTGGATTTCTTTTCCTCATTTATCGTGTCGAAAACCATGCCACTCGTTGAAAACGTTCCGATCGGCGTAGGTTTGTCCTCGTCAGATCCGTTGTCTTCTAAATGAAACTCTCAATCACGGTAGAGGAAATTAAGTCCGAACTTATTAAAGCAATGCTTCAAAGACAGCGAGTCGTATCATCCATGGTCATTAATATTATAATACTGGGGAATAATTGCATTCTACGCGACAGATGATTGTTTGTTGATCATAGACATTTGGCCGCTGTACCATTGTGACTGGTGATGGAAAAAGCAAAATGAATTCTGACCTTGTTCTGACTTCTTTTCCTTTCGTCCATCAGAAAATTCAGAATTCAGATACGAATGAGTAGAGAAAAGATAGCGTAGGCTTGCTTTATTTCAGAAATGGGTCAAACACAAATCGAAAGCTTCAAAAACACACATATAGATATGTTAAAACACACATATGGATATGCTGGAAATATTGATTTGAGTAGAGAAAAACAAAATTACATACGATCGTGTTTTAAGTCATACGAATCAAGGCTTGCAAGTGAAACAGGAGGATCGATTGCGGTCAGGCCCAAAGAGATTAAGAACGCTTTGGTTCTATCAATCTTAACTAGAGTGGACCAGAATAGTTTTTCTCATTATCGCCCATACCCTTTAGAGTTCAATCTGGAACAGATCGGGATTACTTCAGCGACAATATCAAAATGCTTCCGCTGAGGGCCTCATAGCCAACAAATCTTAACTTATTCCAGACCTCATGCGTCAATTCGTGCATGATGTAACATGCGTCCATACCAATCTCGTAGCGGGATGTCATGCCAGGTCTATTAAAAATGAGACCTAGTTTTTTTGTGTGTAAAATCTGACTCTACCGATCGGAAGTAATTGGCTATTGGGTTTAATGGCTTAATGGCCACAGAATCGACATGGAGTTGGGTACTAACAATGATAAGCAGAAAAAGTCATACGACCATTGCCGAGAGAACTCATTGTGTTGGACTACATAGGCAATGGCGGATGGCGGATCAGAAGCCAGATACTTATAATACTGATAACGATAAAAGTAGCGTTTAAAATCCTTGGAATCCAGTGTAGGTACGGGCTTCCACTGGATCGAGCACGTTTATACACGGATACGTATCTGGCCACCATGCGTCTGTTTTTTCACCCGATGTGTGCGTGGGGGAGAGGTGCAGTGAACGGGACAGATCTTGTGGGGGACCCACGGCAACGGCCTGTTACCAGAAACCCATCTCACACAACCGAGTCGACTCCGTGTGAAATTGAACCCGGGTCGCATAAGCTGCAAAACAATACAGAATGTCTTCATACTAGATTGATGGCAATGACGTTTTCTTGGGGCCACTTCTTACTAACTCTATTTTTCATCACCCTCAGTCCCACGCAAGTCGGACAGCCAATGACATTGACCGTCATTGAGGTTTTTCTGCTTCGAAAATATCCATACCGCCGTTCTTGGAAACATGCTCACCAGAATATAAATATGCGTGAAACCCCAGTTCAGGTAGAATCATCATCTTTGACAAGACGCTAAAGAGTTTCCTTTCAGCAAATAAATTCAAATGTTAATCGATTCTATTTAGCACTTCCTGTTTGCAATCACAGGCTTCGTGCTGGCCTGTATACCGAGATAATGGTATTTCTCCGATCATCTTTAACTAGAAGACTATTTCCATTAGGGGTTGTATTCTTGTTCTTTACCAACCTATTCACACTCATGCATTATATTACCAAATAAAATCGATTTCCTGGCAGGCGCGTGTTTCGACATTTCAAATATATATGGACAGCTAATTTATTCATATACAAACTTCGCCAAAGATATTATTTCGTTCGCCTCGATATATTTTATTTTGTTGAAGGATCAATGAATGAAAAAATTCGCAAGGGACGTCGCTTTTCCTTGTAAACATTTAACCCTACGACGAGAAACGTTATGGCCACACGGCCAACCCTTTGCACAATTTAGTAAACGATAAAGACCTAAAAGCTGACACTCAGTAACTTTATAACTTATCATATAATGGGGCAATTGTGAGCCTACTGGAATATCAACCAAGTCAAGGGTAAAATCAAAATTGCAGCGGTGAGGATGCGAGTGAAAATGTGCTTTTATCTCGTTTTTCTTTTACCTTTTTACACCTGAAAGTAGATAAATAATACTTTAAAAAATCAATGTAGAGCTTGACCCCAAGATATATTCCGCGAAGTTTCAATCCCAAAGCCCAATGACTGAGGCAAATATATTTTAGAGGTGAGATTTGAGGACGAAGTACGGTCATTCCCCTGCGTGCGGTACACCCTATATCGCCAAGGCCAGATATGGTTAATCAATCTTATAGTCGGAGTCGCACGATACCGAATAGATTGTTGAATATCAACGTCTGTGATCATTGAGCAAGCGTACAATGCTTCATTTTTGATATCTGCACTTCCGCATTGTTTTAGGATTGTTGTAATTTACTCATCAACCAATTACAGTCTTTTGCAATATCTCAGAATATCATAAGGCACTCGTAACAATGGTTTATGTGTACCAATTTGCTATCAGTTATGCTCGTACTTGCTCTGGGAAATGTAACTCGCGTCACTTGATTGAATGAGACAGTGAATGGGTCACGAATGGGTCACTATTCATTCTGACGTGGAACTTTGTCAACACTGTAGATACACAACTGGAAACTTACTCTTTATTTCTAAGTGTTTTCCAATGTGGTTGACTGTCAGTCGTCCGCGATTAATGTATCGAATGTAATAGACAAATTATGAACGGATACGTAGTCGAATATTGTGTTTATTGTGCATAATTTGGCTCATAAAATTTTGACACGGAGTTCTGTTCCGCTGACAGTATCACAATGCTTGCTGTGGCAAGTCTAGGACAATGGTCGTCTGTTGGTTGGTTGGTTGTTTGCAGTTTAACGTCACACCTAACCTTATTGGTCACACGGCGACGATGACCCAAACAAACATACCCTAGCAAAACCCTAACCCTAACAAAAACCTAACCAAAACTTAAAAAAAAATTGAATTTCGAATTTTGAATATTAGGCTTTACCGATACTGATTACAATGGATCCTCAGAGAGCCTAATCTGTTTGGTGCTTTAATCTACCTCCTGTGCCAGACAAACATTGTACAAACCATGCTGCCCTAAGCTGGACGGCTGGTCGTCTGTTGGACGATGCTTATAAGTTAATGCTAACTTTCCCTCATTCCTCCCAGTGTCTTTTCAAATGGATCTTGGAACGAACACCGTTGTAGTGTAAATGATTGATTACAGGAGGCAAGTCAGACGAGCATAATACTCAAAGGCTTCTAATAAGCCATGGTCTTAATAATGTTGCAGATCAATACCCCTTATCTACTGATACAGAGAAGGGTTCATAGATAAACGATGCCTACAGACTTGCGATCAAACGCTTGGTTGGGGATGAAAATTGTGAATAATTCTACGTTGTCTCTTACACAAGAAGATGATAGGGTTTAAGTTATAGGACGAAAGTCAGCAAGTTTGAATGAGCATTATCGCGAAACACTAATGTGTACCGGTATTCCATCACTCGTGGATCATTAAGGCATCGTCTGACTTTACAGTTGTTGATGCTACGTAGGCAGGTTGCCTAATAGCACTGAAAAGCGATGGCCGAAGGTAAGACTATTATTTCTGTCGTCTGTTATATACGTTTTAAGGGTTATATAAAAGAAATATATCCTGAAATTATAGAATAACCGATAATAGAATTACGAAAAAGGTTGATTGTTCCTCTCATGACATCATGGAGCCATCATTACCATGCCCACCATTACCATGCTCAGCATTACCATGCGCATTGACTTCTCTCATCTTACTGAACACTAAGCGGGCATAATTGTGAGCATTATTAACGCATAAAATTCCTTTTGACATTTTCTAAAGCAAAAATCTGGATCAATATGAAAATTATTGAAACAGTGTGCCTTGGTTGTATACATGTATTTATTGTTGCAGTGTGTGACAGTATGTCGATAGATTGTCGTATCGCTAGATGAAATTCTTCATTGTAAAGATGAATATATGCTGGTGGCTGGGGGATATCGGCTTAAAACGTGCAATGATCTTGTAATGAGAGAGAGAGAGAGGGACTTTGATTTAACGTCTCGTTCAGTGATATTTCAGATATATAGCGAACATCTCGTAATGATGTATTGCTGTGTCCTGGGCCAAAAGTCTGTAATATATGCTCATTAGATACTCATTATATACTGATCTACGGCAGCACAAGGGTAGAACGGTATGCACCTGACAAGTCATATATTATTCATCCTATTCATCCATCAACGATAGTTCAACTATATGCATGTTTTTTTTTCTTGGTAAATGACGCACATGTCCTCGGGGATCATCAAAAGACAGTAAAAGGGTTGTCAACGTGCCACAATTTTATTCTCTCGTAAAATACATCAGAAAATTATATGTTCTCCAATTTTGAGAACAAGAATGGCTGCTTAATAAGCCTCCATATCAAGAGACCGCCGTGGTATAACAGAAATAATGGTCGCTTAGGACATATTTATTTATGTTTCATGGACGCAAATGATGCTGTTAATCACAATGCAGATTACCGAAGAATATACTCGATTGTAATCGATTAGAATATACGGTCAAACCTGTATTAGGAGACCGCCCTGGGGATATAATGGTCGCTTTGCACAGTGGTCTCCTTATACATGAAGTAAAAATAAAACGCGTAATAGGCGATTAATATTTGCATTCATAAAATATTTCCTTCTGTTTTTTTCATGTATAGTAAAGTACATGTCTAATGCAAACATAATGTTTTCACTTGAATTAACCGAATTTGTTACCTTCAGTTAGAGATTAGCTCTGTCTATCGCAATCAAAATTGGTTGCCTATAAATTATTTCTCAGACTGCTTTGTATAATTTAAAAGGATTACTATGTTCCTACGTACTAAGTAAATCAAATTTGCATCCGTTGATGTTGGATCATGCTGGACGTCTCTATTTGATACAATGCGAATTTGAAAGTCTCAATGCCACTTCCAGCTTGACCCTTATATAAGTTCTAGGCTCTTGCAAATTGAAATTGATACAAACAACGTCGTAGCTAATATTGTTCCCGAGCCCAAGAATCAAAGGCCTTACATAGAGAAGCAATACCATGAAATTTAAGCCAAGAAGATTGACTGACGATCGCGAATATTCGAATCATGCACAATAGTGACTGAATGCCCATCAGTAATTATCGATACTTGAATCCTCCGTAGTGATATGGATTAGGGTGACAAGGCTTTGAAAGTGGTACATGGAAGCAAATCACCTTGTTTTCACGAGAAATAGATTCGGCTTTGTCAAAAGACGTATTTAACCCAGTGACCAATGAACTTTCGCACTTTCACCGCTGCTCTTCGATTTTAAGCTTGATCACATCGCCATTACCCCACTACGGCATATTATCTGATTCCTTTTGTTGAAAAGCTTTAGAATGAGTAAGGGTACAGTTCACATTCTGCATCACAGTATTCCGTCTGTTCATATGAGTGAGCTATAAATTCAGAGATTTGGCATATGCTATATTCTTCTTATAGTTAAGTAACTACCGGGACATGTACATGTACGTCCCATATCGAATGATTTCAACCAAACACAGCTCGTCTGTCTCCCGCCGTATATAGACATTCATGACAACGACTTTATTTATTCTTTCGATCCCACTCAGCTCATGGATATGAACCGTAATCACATCGTGATATACGAGATCTTCATTGTGCTTATATGTAAAGCTACAATCAAAGTGTGACTGAGATACAATACGAAATGAGAATTCATTTAAAAAACAATGCAGTTCATGTTAATGATACGGATTTGACGATAGGAACCACATGACATTTCATTGGCGGATTAATTGTAAACTGTCGATTCACTTCTGTCTCGCAAGGAACTATCCTGTGAATATGTAGATGTATATTCTTATCTGATGATGCTTGAAGTCTGGTGCCAATATCGTCTCACGAATTATGTAGATTGATTGTTTTGTTGGAAAATTTAAGCCGCACGACATCGGGCATTATAGGTTAGTTGTTACTCCATCTGCGGTCCTCGATTCTCATCCATTAACATTTAAAGATCGCAAGCAAATTTGCAAGGTTTATTATCCCAAGAGCTCGTCAAGATATATATTTTTCTGATACTGTAGCATCATATAGGTCATTCGTTTGGGTAATCGATTCATCAGCGACAGACTCGTATCTCCAAATCGGACAAATTCTATTTGTGGTCTTTTGGGGGAAACGGCATAAATGAGCATCAATGCTAAATATTCCCAGATGGTTTGATTTATTTTTAAATATAGCTATGGCACACATCCGTGTCAGGCCAGACTGATATAAAATTGTTTTATGGTCTGAAAGGCAGAAGCTATTTCATATTGAAAGATCTCATATAATAATCTATAACGAAAATTAAGAAAAGGTTACGCGTAATTGTTCAATCCAGGAAGGAAAATTATCGGAACTGTAACATTTATGAACTAAAACCAATACAAGTTCACACCCTTCCTTGGATTATGTAATCTTGTTCTAGTTTATTCCGAGAAATTGCCAATTTGACTGTCTTTCTACATACGGCTTCCGTTACTTGTTCAACAATAGCTAGTTAGCTTCTATATATGTTATGAATAAATAAATATATTTGATAATAATCAATTATAAAATTGACAGGTGATTGTTTTCGGTGTATAGCTATGTTTGCATTTAATCATGCTTGGATAAGTTTTGTTTGTTGAACACTATATAAGCTTAACAAAACTATTTGTCTTCAGAATTAAGATCTGTTTCTCCCTTGAACCCAGAATGTTCGTCGTCATTCAGTCTTCACATGATGGCTTATGGAATTCCTTCGTATATTAGTCTCCAGTGAGAATAGTTTTTTCTTCTCTCGGAGGTACGTACTATAAAAATAATGACGTGTCAGTCTTGCTATTGTAAAATGAAATATTCTAGACATATTCGTTGCAGACAGTTTTTATTTGTTCGATCACATATAATCCAAGTTGTATGGTCGCTTATAATTTCTGTCTGATGAATAGTTCTAGACCGGTAATATTCTATTCTACGATCCAGTCACTCATATGGGCTACATATGCTAGAGATACATTATCTTCATCGAAAGTTATTCGATTGCATGCACGTATTGTGATTGGAGATTTGTGAAGAAATCGCACATGAGCCGTGGATACAAATTTGTTATAGTGACTGATGGCCGCTCAGAATTGAAATCTGTTCTTTTATTTTCGGGTTTGGCGTTTGATTATCCCATGTCATGCCCTTTTGTCTGTAGCCAGCGGCTATATTTTCTCAATGGCACATTTGTCCTAAATTACTTGAGGATAGCAATCATGGCACCGTGGTGAGAGAGAGCACATCTTTAATCCCTCTCTGTCTACGAGACGCTTCAATATGTCTAGAAGTAAATAACGTGTACTTAACTTGTCCGTCTAGACCGCAAGATTTATTCACGCTTCTTCTCCCAAATCCAGATAGAAAAGATATTTCAATCTCTACACATATTGTAGGCGTGTACATTCGTGTGCCATCAATTGAGTACTGATGAACTGTAATATCCTCTCGTGTGGGTGCCTCTCGGTCAGGTTAACTCCGGAGTGACCGTCACATCAACTCAAAGATCGGAAAGGGCAATATGTGAAGATCCGTCACATTTGCTTTTGAACCCATATTTACAGAGTCAACGCGTTTTGTTGTAAACCGAGTTGTGAAACAATTGGTTAGGACTGCATACCCATTCGAATGAAGAATCATCGGCGAGGCTGACGCGTATTGTCCAAAATACAAAAGTTATCACCAAACCCATCCACAGGTACAGCAATGCATTTAAAACTGTTGGATGTCTCCTGAAACACCTTAGTCTTTGATATTTGGGAAAAAGTCGGTGAAATAATTTTGAGCTCCTATTTCATCTATGTAGCAGGACTTCAGATCACCGAAGTTGAGCAAGGTTGAATCTGGCCAATACTTGGTTTCGTGACCGGGTGCTGTAGTGGCTGGGTTGATCAGTGTCCAGGATAATAGGAACTGTTGGCATTCTCGTGTCCTGGCACAGGTAGGCACCGTCGTGATATGATTGCAACATAGTTGAAAACGACGTTGAATCCTACTCACTCAATGTGGTTAATCCTCCCAGGCCTCCACAATTTGGGATTATCAATGCAAATTTATCATCTACGCACGCGTAAAACTACTTGAGACACTTTATGCACATCGACATCGCTCTTTCCTGCATTCGCCGTGGTCTTCTATCTTCTATTTATTGAATCTCTTAACATATAACGATGAGAATACATTGATTCAATCAGAAATGAGAGAGCAAACTGAGCGCTAGAATTATGCGGATCTGAGTGGACAGGAATGGTAGCATGAATCACTACACTTTCTGTTTCTGACCTCTTTACTTTATTCTTATGACAGTATTTCAAGCCACGTTCGGAAGTAAAATTGAATACTGTATACATACAGTGCACAGACCCCCCCCCCTCCCCCCTATTGCAGCTCCTTCATATTTGAGTGTGCATTGTGCACTATTTTATTCATATTATTTGATCGAACGGTGAATTGGCACCTCGTACATATGCTAAAAACAGAGTAGACGTAAGTACTACTTTAGGTGCTCGATTAACGACGAATAAGTAGAGACTACATAAGCTTTCACGAATGACGATTATGACCCATCGGCAATTGGAATGAATCCTTATATCGCCATCAAAATGGTGTCTTATACATGCATATCTCCGCATTATATTCTCACTATTTATCTCTCCCGGTAAAGTACGATCAAATGTCTTCCATAATTCTGGTATAAAGCTTATTACATATTTTTTTTCTGATCGTGTCTTGTTGATAGCAAGTTTCAAGACGTCCACATCTCCCATATTATAACTACAATACATTGGATAACATGCCGAAGAAATATGATGTTCAATTATTGGAACTGACTATACAAAACCGCATAGATGTACCTAAACAGCATGGATCAAGTTTGTAAAATGTGACTCCTTTTCAGATCAGACCGTTATGGTTTGTCACCATCTTTGCATATTATCATATGAGGTAGACCGCTGGTGAGTTTGGAATTTGTTGACCAGTTGCCATGATGGCGTTACCTGGATTTCAAGGGCCATAACGGCCCCCTACAAACTTTCCACTCTTTCTAGGGAGGGACAAAAATGAGCAGAGCATCATGGGTAAATTCAAAATAGCGGCCATATGGGTTAACAGAAAAGTTATGTTTTCATACTTTTATTCCAAATTCCTGCTTTTCTGTTGGGAAAAGGGGGAAAAATCTAGTGTATTATACAGTTTTTGCGAAGTAAACACATAAACAAAAAATTCAAAAATCTGACCGAAAATCGAACAAAAATATGTCTTTTCTTTAATGACGTCACTGTGAAGTCATCAATCCCGCCAATTCTCCCTAGCACAAGGGTTAACCCTATCTGCCCTGGGCGATTTGGGGTGTACCACAGCCTGGGGGGGGGGGCGGAAAGTGCCCCCCTATATATTTTCGCTATCGCTAAGACTAGGGGGCTGAAACTTACCACACTATATCATTGGGTCAAGCTCTACAAGAAAATGTAAAAAAAAATCCAAGATGGCCTCCATGATGACGTCACTGTGACATCATTTCTAAAAAAAGCATTTTTGGGTCAGAATTTTCGAATTTTTTATTTTTGCTTTTTCTTCGCAAAAGCTGCATGATAAATAAGTAAAAGATAATCTGATATGAAATAAAATAGATTTTACCCACTTTTCCATTCAGATAAGCAAAATTTTTGAAGAAATATGACGAAAACATCACTATTCTGGTATCCCACATGGCCGCCATTTTGAATTTACCCATGATCGTCTGCTCGGGGGGTCATGCAAATAGGCTCAAAATGACCCCAATATGACAATCTAAAAAGTCAAGAAGTTTCAGTTCTCATTTTTTTGTCGTTCCGGAGATACGAGCAAAACACCAACAGGGGGGGCGGAGAGTGCCCCCCCCCCCGGCCAGGTAAGGTTAAGAAAATTACCAAGTTATGAAAGCAAAAACACACATTATTTAAAAAGTTAAATACTATATTGTCATCGTCTCTTTTAATCGGATCTTGTATCCTTGTAAGTAACTGTCAAATCATTCTCATGATGTGAAGCTTATTCGTAATTAGACATGTATTCCCCCGGGAGCAAACAAGTGACCAACATTGCAATCACTGACCACTTCATTAACTTTGGCTGGCTTCAGTGACTCTCGCGGTAGCTGCAGGGTAAAGCGTTGTTGGCGTTCCAATGGTCAGTTTCGACATTATAAACCTCAAACGTGAGGTAACGAGGTCAATCGATTGTATATTTTTCATATTTTACTTCTCTTTCCATAGTTGTACACATGCACATTTGTAACCAACTATTGTCGGGAAGTCTTTTCTCGAGTACCATGTTATCGATAACACGAATACTAGAAATTTCCACTTGCATACACTTAATAACTGGAAACGTCCAGGTTTCGTCGAAAGTATTCAAACGAAGTTGTTTTTGAGCAGCAGATTTTGTGAAGGTTACTGATCAGGTTACCCTCTTTAGAAGACTCGCTATTTAAAAGGAACTGATGTATAATTAAATGTGTCCTTATTGAATTGTCTTTGTTCTTTGCTTGTTTGTCTTCCTATGTGCATTCCTCGTTAGCCAAATCGATCGACCTAGATTGTGCGCCAGGCCTCAGAGACGTTTACACCTGTATGTACATAAGGAATCAGAATAATCCGTCATGCACTTGACTCTCAATCAATATATTGTAACGCGCAACCCTATCTGTCACTCAGTGTATCTCACTGGTGTGTGATTTCTCTCCGGAGGCGAAAATGAGAGTAGGGTAAACACATCACATTCAGAGTTCGGTACTCTGTAAACCATGAATCGGGTTCGAATGAGACAGTAATATACTAGACATGCAAAACACAAACAGACTCAAAGATAACGGAGATTGTGATTCAGGTGAAATATAACATGAACAATTTTATTCATCAATGTACAAATGTTGTATATGGGTATAAGTATATGGTAATATGTACTGTAGGTTCAGTTTACATACACACCGTGATTAGATGATCAGGTCAGAATCAGTTCAGTTTGTGCCAAATCCGGCACCGGTTCAGTTTGTGCCAAATCCGGCACTGCATGTTTTGATTGATTCAGTTTGTGCCAAATCCGGCACCGCATGTTTTGATTGATTCAGTTTGTGCCAAATCCGGCACAGCAGAGCTGGCATGGTACTTATTATCAAGTGTCAAAATTATATAATATGGTGCTCCGAAAATGGTGCAAATCTCAGCACTGGACTAGGTGCAGGTTGCATAATTTAGACTTGCTCCGAAAACGGTGCAGCTTGCAGAATTCAAGCTTGCTCCGAATACGGTGCAGCTCGCGGAGATGTTTTACTACACAGAGTTTGCACCAGATCTGGCACACTCCGAAATAGTAGACCTCTAATACTTCCCTATGTGGTGAAACGTCTACATAAATTGCCAAAATATTTGGAGAAGATATCTGAATTCAACTCCAAGCTTTAGTATCATATATAATTTAGTAATTTATTCTCAAGCACTAACGCCAATTCTTTCCCAGGGTCGTCGCATAATTTCACGACATCGGGAGCAATGTGCGTGATGACGCAATACAGAAATCCCGACCTGTTTACATGCTAATAAGATCACATGACCGTGCCATAAATGAATGACAACTGCACCATGCTACAATATTATTAGCTGTAACTCACCAGTGGTGGGTATTCCATCATGCCTTGTGCCATATCCGGCGTAACACTTTCGAGAATAAATTTAGCAATTTAGTTTTCGGCCAAAACCTCTCCAAAAACACATCCAAACTTTAGAAGGATATGTTGGAGATCTCTTGTCCACTGAAAATGCGCGTATTTATAGTTTTCTGACCTGACCTCTGACCTCGTATAGTAACCAATCAAATAACACGGTAAGTGGCGCAAACACGCCCCTAAGGTAGATTGACAGGGAAAACCCCCGCTCTGCAGAAAACAGCATGGCAGAAAGCGGAATATTTCAACCGTCAACGAGACGTTCCATAGCTCAAAACAGTGCACTCTTATCTTATAAACAACGGACAGTATCTTCAGGGATGTTTTAGTGGTACATAGATGTTTGAGACGTAAGAATAATGTACCAAAGAAGGGACAAAATATACTAGTCAGCTTCCGAGATCGTCGAAGAAGGTGAGCAAATAACAACAACAACATCCTCAAGTTTTTGACAGGTGCACGAAATATACGACCTAAAACGTCTCCAATATCGCGTAAAGACACAACAGGTTTGCATGAATATATGCCTCAAGATTAAATAAGGCCTGGGCCGCTACATTGCCCCCACCTCTATAAAATTTGGTCCCCAAATCTGGCAGTCATGCAAACAAGTTGATCATATGATATACCACCAGTAGAAATTTCAATAGCCTGGACTGGTACATTGCAATGATGCAATGCAAGAATATAACGCAGAGAGTTCATTAGAACAAGATAAAATCTCTATTTATTAAATATATATGTCCCAGCCGGGTTAGCATATATGTAAGAGATAAATATATGAACCAACAGGAATGAACTTTCGAACAATTATCTTGGTGTAATAGTGGAACTTTCGAAAACTATCAAGGAGTAATCTCCCATGGACCAACTTCTTGAATGAACCAAAACTGTATAACTGTATAACACTCGAACTTCATACATGTACTTATTTTGTATAATAAGTCGGCTTGAATACTTGTACTTTTGTGGGCATATTAACCGTACAAGATAAGTTCAGTTGAATTACATACAGACATGTCTTATTTGCCCTAGAATATATATATATTGTTTTACAAGAATTCACATCAGGCATAGTATATACATTAACACACGGATCTCGCATTGAACCTGAATGAATGAAATTTAAAATATATCACACGTATAAGTAACCTGAGCAAATGCATGAATTATTTGGCACATTTACTAGATTTAGAATAAAAATAATCAATTTTTGTTATACATGTGGACTAGGATTCTGCTCAGCAGTTTTATTACAGTTATACATATATACAATTTCTTTTATAATATAATACAAGAAAGTACTGACCTAGATATTGATATGTGATTCAGACCTAAACTGAATACATAATTTACAAGTTGAAATCCTTTCCCAACCCCAATATCCTACTGTGACAAAAAAAACTACAAAAATCAGGTAACCTCTCCCCCAGTGGGTCCGAAATATCCCCCAAATTTAGGATTCATTCAAAAATGCTAATTTACGGTTGACTACTTCAACCAATCCATCCAGCTTGTAGAACTGAGCCTCACGGCGCAGCTCTACCAGGTACCTCCGCTCAGATGGAAGGGTTGATGCGTCCGTAATCCCCCCATTCCGCAAGTAATTTAGACAGTGCCGAAAATGGAGAGGCTCTCTGTCAAAAAAATAAACAACTCCCCCCCGAATTTCCTCTAGTGGTGCGTATCTGTATTTATTCCCCGCTATCATGCCGAAAATTGACGTCGGTTCGAAACGGAGAGTATTAATACTCGTTTCGAACCGAGTCCCCCCCACATTTAAAATAACTCTACCCCGTTGTTGTTCCTGCAGACTGGTAAGTATTGTTGTAATATAATCTGGCTCCTCCTCCATGGTTCTGATTGTTTGGCGCCAATCCCTCTTATCCTGGAGGTCAGCTGGGACTGGATTACAGGTTGGTGACGGTAAGTGAAGATTTTGGCATTCAGCATCTCCAGCAGGACCTGCCTGAGCTGAAGCCTCAGAATTAGTGTCCGAAATGTTACCAATGATACTCTTGCAGTCCAGCTGCAAGATGTTAGTAGAGATGGTGGATTCAGGTGTACTTCTAATGGTGAAGCGAATTGGAGGACGATCCTGCGCCTCCAAAACAGATACTGTATTAGATATATTAGCTTCCTGTCCAGCAGGAGTAATCTCCACCTGTTCAACAGGGGCATGATGAGGACTCGATGCAGTGAGGTCTACAAGTTCCTGTCCAGCAGGCTGTAGTCGAGGGATTGTATAATTTGGAGGACCAGCCTTAGATGCAGCAGCAGTAGAGGAACCAGCCTTAGGTTTTGAAGTTGAAGGTCCAGCCTTATGTGATTTGGATCTGGTGGATGAAGGTCCAGCCTTTCGTGATTTGGAGGGGGTAGGTGAAGGTTCAGCCTTGTGTGTTTTGGAGGGGGTAGCCAGCTCAGCTGGTCTACACTGCCCGGGTCGTTTGTAACCAGGTCTCGGGGCCCCGCCCGTAGATACCTGGTTACTCGCCTGCGTAAATGGATAACGAGGTTTCATCACCACCTCTACCTTGGTGTGAAAGATTTCGGCTTTGAAGGCAGTGAATGCTCCGTCCACCTCTGGCCCCACCTCTCCTGTCAAGCAGTTTACGACAACCAACTCGGTACACTCGCAGCCATTGTGTTTTGGTATCCACCGGTGGAACGTTTTCCGACAAAGGAGGCACTTCCACCCAAAGCCGCTGTGGTGCTCCAATACGTGCCTCTCTGCGGCTGTTCTCCTCAAACTTTCAAAGTTATCGCACGTACTGCACACCCAGTACTTGATCTGGAAGAAATAACATGTTTTCATTCTATTATCTGCTTATTGTTACAGATATAAGAATTCACCAAGCCGGCGAGGCTGTCTGCAAGTCCGACGGGGTCGGTCATTTTCTCGAAAAGAAGGGGCATGTGGGAACTTTGGTTTGTCTTTACCAGTCTTACTGGAATTCTTTATTTTATTTCGGACATATGGCAGTCTATTTCTCTTAACACTGTCAGTCTGTGAATCGTGAATCGTGTCACCATCAATTTTCTGTTCACTCTTCCCTAGATATATAATATCATCTGGAGTGGGCATTTCACAATTGTCACCACTTTTGGTGATATTCCCCTTAAACCATTTAGGGCCATTCTCCCCTTTATATGGTTTAAGCCTATTGTGATGTACCACACAGGGTTTTGATTTTGGTGTCAGTTGTACACGATACGTGATATCACAAAGTCTGTGTGTTACCACATACGGTCCTTTCCAGTGTCTCTGCAGTTTTGGGCTTAACCCTTTCTTCCGAGCAGCATTATGCAGCCATACAAGATCTCCAGCCTCATAAATATGGATATTCAGACCAGAATCATAATTCTTCTTCATTCGGTCACTAGCTATCTTCATATGTTCCCTAGCAACCTCATGTATTCTTTCCATTCGATGACAAAGATCATAAGCATAATCTGATATGTCAGTTTCTATACTTTCAGGTATGCCAAACATCAAATCGACAGGCATCCTTATCTCTCTGCCAAGCATCATAGCACAGGGTGTAACCCCAGTTGTCTCATGTACAGAAGAACGATATGCCATCATCATAAGAGGAAGATGTACATCCCAATCTCTCTGATTGTCAGACACAAAGGCTGACAACATATTCTCCAATGTCCGATTCATTCTTTCCACCATCCCATCACTCTGTGGATGGTAAGGTGTGGTTCTAGTTTTCTGGCTCCCCATTAATTTACATAGCTCACAGAATATCTGTGACTGAAAATTAGAACCTTGATCAGAATGAATTTCATCTGGAACACCAAAAAGGGAGACAACTCTCTCCAGTAACTTTTCTGCTATAGTGATAGCCTCTTGATTCCTCATGGGAATGGCTTCAACCCACTTTGTGAAATAATCCCCCACCACAAGAATATATCTATTTCTGCTGTCTGTGGTAGTAAGAGGACCCATTACATCCAAAGCTATCCGTTGCATCGGCCTTCCAACAATATACTGTTTCATTGGTGCCTTAAATTTATTTCTAGGCCTCTTTCTAGAAGCACACATGTCACATATTCTACACCAGTGCTCTACATCTCTTCTGAGATGACACCAATAGAATCTTTCCCTAACTCTGCCTAAGGTTTTCTTAACCCCGAGATGGCCAGCAGTTAGTGAGTTATGTAATTCTGTCAAAACAGTCTTCCTTAGTATTTCTGGGAGTATAACATGCCATTTTATTTCATTTCCAGACTCTGATTCCCACTTTTTGTACAGTACATCATTGTATAAGTACAAGGTATCCCATATACACCAATAGTGCTTTATCTCAGCACACAAATCACTAATCTGTGACCAAGAAGGGCGTGTGCCTTTCAATTTCCAATTAAGCACAATTCCAATCTTGGGATCAGATAACTGCAAATTATGTAGTTTCTCTGGAGTAATAGTACAATTTGTATCAGACTGTTCTGCACCATTACTTTCATTGCTTTCTACAATACAGACATTCTCTAATGCTTCATCATCATAAGATTTATCATGCTTTTGATCAAGCTTTTCACAATGCCTACAGCTATCAGCATGACAAGGTCTCCTGGATAGAGCATCGGCATTTGAATGTAAACGCCCTTTACGGTGTTCTATTTCCATGTCATAAGTACCCAATGTTTCTATCCATCTGGCTACTTGACCTTCAGGATTCTTAAAATGAAGCAACCACCTAAGAGAGCCATGGTCTGTTCTAACCTTAAAGTGTCGACCATACAAGTAATGGTGGAACTGTTTTACACTCAAAACTACACCGAGCAATTCCCTGCGTGTAACACAGTAATTGCGTTCAGTTTTACTGAGGGCTTTGCTGTAATAAGCTATAACTTTCTCGACTCCATTTTGTATCTGAGAAAGAACTCCACCAATAGCAAAATTACTAGCATCTGTATCCAATATAAACTCCCCATCCGGTATAGGATAAGCAAGTATTGGTGCTGATATCATTCTATTCTTCAGAGTAGTAAATGCCAGGTCACATTCTTCTGTCCATGCAAATGAACAGTCATGCTCTGTCAAATGATGCAATGGTCTTGCTATATTAGCAAAACTTTCAATAAATTTCCTATAATAGGAACATAAGCCCAAAAAGCTTCGAACATCTTTTACGTTCCTAGGAACTGGCCAATCTTTTACAGCTTCCACTTTCTTGGGATCTGTGCTTATCCCATGCTCACTAATTATATGACCCAAGAATGCCACTTCCTTACGGAACAAATCACATTTCTTTGGACTCAGTTTCAAATTCGCAGCTCGGAGTCTGGTGAATACCTGCCGCAAATTTTCCAATTCCTCCTGGAATGTTTTTCCAAAACAAATTATGTCATCTAAATATACCATACAAATTTCGTGCGATAGCCCTGCTAAAACTCGCTCCATTAGCCTCTCAAAAGTAGCGGGTGAATTTGCCAAACCAAATGGCATGACTAAGAAATGGAAAAATCCTCCCTGTCCTGTGGTGAATGCAGTCTTTGGTTTGTCTTTATCAGACATTCCTACTTGCCAATAGCCACTTTTGAGATCCATAGTGGAGAACCAAGTCGCTCCTGACAATGAATCCAAAGTATCATCGATTCTAGGGAGTGGATGACTATCTTTCTGAGTCAGATCATTCACGAGTCGATAATCCACACAAAATCGAATAGTGGAATCTTTCTTCTTCACCAAGACAATGGGAGAAGACCATGGACTGAAACTAGGCTCTATTATACCATTCTCCAACATTTTATTTATTTCCTCCTCAACCACTGCCTGTTTAGCCAAGGGAACACGTCTAGCATTTTGCTTTACAGGACGTGCTGAGCCTGTATCAATCTCATGTTCTACTAAATGTGTTCGACCGATATCATTCCCATCTTTGGAGAAGATATCCTGAAACTCAACTAAAAGTTCAGTCATTTCCTCTTTTTCAGCTCCTGTCAAATTTTGGGAACTCCTCTCAATGAGATCCACTAAATGACTAGGAATTGGAGACTTTGTCGAATTATGGGGATTGACTGTCTGGCAGTTTGCTACAGAACATTTTTCTGTTTTCTCATCAACCTGGATAATTTCAATTCCAGGATCACAAACTGCAGCTATCGTATTCTTGTATAGCATTTGAGCTCGATCAGTAGGATTCATAATACGCAATGGTATTATGCCTTGGCTCGGGTCTACTACCGCTTTTGCCAATAAAAGTTCATTTCTCTGCATAAATCTATCTACAGGCTCTATTATTCCATAATGAACTCCATATGGAATTTCAATTGCTTTTCCTGAGATTACTACTTCACTTCCAGGGGGAATTAGAGTATTCTCAGCAACAGATATTCTGCAACAAGTAGGCTCTATGTCATTAACATGCCTGTAACAGGGTATTTCCTCATTATTTACTGACAGTGTGCCAGTACTGAGTTTCAAATCACATTTATGTTTTGTGAGGAAATCCATCCCCAGTATACATTCAATTTGGATATCTGCCAACAAAACTTCATGGGAAAATTCATGTTTCCCGAACCGAATTTTAATTTCAACACAACCATCAAATGGTGTTATATCACCGGTTGCAGTGACCAAACTTTTATTTACATTGAAAACTTCTGGGCGTGATGCAAGGGGTAAACGATTGAAAATGTCTGTTTTCAATATTGTTACATTGGCACCTGTATCAACCAACATAGCAACAGGTCTATTCTCTACTGCAGCAGCAACAAAGAGACCTCCACCATTGCCCAATAAGTTATTGATCATTACTAGGTTGGGCCTTGATAATTTGGCCGGGTCCCGACCCTTGAACTCGGCGCTTGGTAGTTTCCCTGATTGTTATTTCTACCAAAAGCCGCATTTTGAGCACTTGGAGCATTGCGATTACCATAATAGGGCTGATTGCCCCTCTCATTTCTCCTATCCCATGCCCAGTTTCTATCTTGTCTGTT